>JANIJG010010834.1:0-73870 GCA_024611175.1 Megaceryle torquata | reverse complement strand
ATGCTGTTTTTCCGTCCGCCCCCCCCCCCCCCTTTGCAAGGGGGGAGGAGGGAAAAATAAAAACCAAAATTCCGGGGGTTTTTTTAAGGGATTTTTTTTCCTCCCCCCCCCCCCCCCCCAAGCTTTGGACTGCTGATAGATTGCATCAGTCCTTATGCACAATGCCTGGGCTGCTTACCTGTTTCAGAATTATTTTACTGCAGAATGACTTTCTGGGCATAGATATTTGCTAGGCCTAGAAGAGAGGAGCAAAATGGACCATTAGAATCAGTAGCCCTGTACTGCAATATTTATCATACTGTCTCCCTTTTCTAAAGCCAGACATCCGGCAGTTACTGCTGAGAAACATCCTGAAGTACTGAGGATAAGTTTCAAAAAATAAAACAGGCAATGGTCTCCCAAACTTGTACAAGCTCCTTTTGACTGCAGCTCCCCGCTGCCCCCCCAGCCAGATAATTAAAAATGTTTTGCATTTATAAACTTCTCAGTAGAACTTGGGTATTAAATTTATCCTCCCACAATGTGTGGTACTTCAAAATGGCCCAGTGTTGCGTAGGCAGAGAAATGGGAGATGGCTTAGTTTATGAGGGACCTCCAGGAGTTGTGCTGTCCAGCTGCTTCCTCAGAGCAGGGCCAGTATAACATGAGATGAGGTTGCCTGTGTCATATCCATTTGAGTTTGGGGCTTTTTCAACAATGGAGGTCCTGTGGTGATTTTGGGCAGGGGACTGACAGAAAAAGAGAGGTGGGGAGAAGGCAGTAAGTCATCAGGGATGTTCAGTCACTACCCAGCTGTGTTAAGTATCAAAAAGCTGTGGTTTTTCCTGTTGCCCCAGTTCAAACACCAGTAGTGCTGCCAGCACCCTAATGTGGAAACTTACACCCAACGTGAGATCACTGCAGAAATTTCTGGAAAGCAAAAAAAAAAAAAAAAAAAACAAAGCCAACAGTAACTCTGTCCTGGTCTAGTGTTGAAAGTTTACAGAAAACTGTTCAGTCATGGAATGAACCTTCACACCTATAGGAAAATGTGCTTGTTACACATATTGCCCCTTTAGATTAATCTTGAAGGGCAAGAGGGGTTCTGCTGCTTTGCAACATGAATGGACTGGATCACATCATTTATGATGGTTGTTTAGAAAATAATACTGAACACTAATATGCCAACCACTGATCTAGTCACACTGAGCCCACATCATCCCTCCGACTCAGATACTGTTCTCTCGGCGCTCCTCTTGGGGACCTTGCACAGACAACAGCTGATGATGATTTCTTTGTATTTCAGGATCACTTACTAGATGAAAATTGTTAAAGTATGTGTCTCAAAAAGAAATATTTAAGTGAAATGACATGAGAAAGTTTTAGGAGCCTCATCCTGAAGCTATATACTTGCACAGGGCCTGTGAATCTGAGAACCAGAGAACCTGGCGGGGGGCTGCTGCCATACTTGGGCAGAGTGACAGCATTAGTGTCAGCAGAGCACCAGACATCTCATGCCATCCAAGCTCCAACTGCAGTTGATCTCTGCCAGCACTTTATCAGATCATGTGCTTCGGTCAACTGAAAACATTCAGTACAGCTTTTCCTATTGCAAAGTTACAAGTTATTTTCCTATAGACTGAGAGCTTTAAACCTATTGGTTTGCATTCCTTAGGCTTTTCTGAAAGCAGCATTACTGAAGCAACACAAACAATAATGTCTTTCCCTTTTGTCTCTCCCCCAGACGAGCTTTCCAACAGCAAATTTCAAGACAACGAAAGCACGTGTGACAGCGGGGTGGAGACCTCCTTCCGCAAACTGAGCTTTACTTATTCAGACTCTCTGAACAGCAAGACCCCAGTAACACTGCACAAAATGACCCTGGGCTATGGACGTGAAAGTTCAGTGCAAAGCAATTACATAGCCAACTAGTAACATTCAATTAGCCATATGCAGTTACAGGAACGAGTGGGACATTTAAAATTAGAGCGGTGTCATCCTGGCCAGAGGGAAGTGAATCCACGACCAAAGGCACGCTGGAGCCACCACGCACGAACCTGAACCAACAGTGACTTCAGCATGCACCTCCTCGCCATTGCTTCCTTCCTCAAGTACACTTAATTTTATTCATTTACAAGCCATATCTAATAACCAGGGCTCTACTGCTGCATTAATACACAGGACTGGACACTGAATGATTGACTGAGCTTTTCTCATCGTGAGGATTTTCTTCTATAGATGAAAGTCACTCCCTGTTAATGCATAATACCAAGTCAATTAATAAAAAGAGTTAAGGCACACAGAGCAATTAAAGGATGCAGGTTCTGGCTGCTCTCGTCATAATTTGCGCAGCACAGTTCATAAACTAGTTGCCTAAGAATAATCATTACTTTTAATCACAACAATGACAACTCCGAGAGAAAACGATCTAAAAAGAAAAAAGAATCTTGTATATTTTAAATAATGTATTTAAACTTTGGTGCCTCTTATTCAAAAAATTTTTCAAGTTTGACATTTTCCTATTTGTAAATATTTTTTTTTATATCTGTTCCTTTTTAAAAAAAAGTGCTTTTTAAATGCTTATTTTTATTTTACTTTTGTAATAAAAAACCAAAACGAAATCTCCTCTGGATTTCCTGTAGTTTTTACATATCTGTCAGGTAGAGTTATTGAAGATGTAGGTATTGATACAAGATTATGCTGATTTCCAAGTACTAAAATAAATAAAGGGTTGCAAGGCACCTGTCTTAAAACTTAAATATTTTTTGTGGTGGGAAAGCAGGAGCATCAGCTACTGCTGAGCAGCTGTGCTCTGGAACTAAAGCCTCTGACTCATAGATTCTTTTAGTTCTCACAATTATGGCAGCAGGGAATCATTTGCACTGAAACCAACTAGTTAGTGTCAGCAAAACTTTGAGACAGTTGTTCTTTGGGCTATCTAGAAACTGCTCTAATAGCTGTGTTCCTGAGCAGTATTTCTTCTTGTTTCATGTTAATTCAGAGCTGGTGAGTGTAACTGTTAGAGGTGTTGGCCCTGCTAAGAGTTGAGAACAGCTCTCCAATTTCACGATGAAAAAGCAAAGAGCAGCATCATACTGCTATCACACGCTTGTACCTGGTTTTCTTGGCATAAAGATGGAGATCAACAGTGTAGTTCTTGGCTCAGCTCAGTCTTCAGTAACCTGGGTGGCCCTCCTGAGAAAAAGAATCAAGATAAACCATGGGAATTGTTACAGTTTGAGAAGTAGCTGCTGTAATGAATTACAGCATGAATAATGGGGAAAAAAAAAAGTGAAATCATTTTATATCCAGCTGAATTAATGAGTACATTAATTACTTCCAGAGAAATAAGGTGCATAATAGTAAAAATGCCCTTCTTTCTCTCTTTCAGTTATTAGATGTATAACCTACATATGCACTGTCAAAGGCATATGGATTTCTGTACAATTAATGGACTTGTCCCCTGTTCCCTTTGCATTCCAGCTGGAACAGAAACAGTCAAAGGTTCTACTATTCTGGGGCTGGAGGAGGCTTTTGAGCCCTGGTAGAGCTTCTGTCTGAGTCAAAGGCACCTTCTGCTGCCACACAATTTCTGGCACAACTCAGGGGGCTGGCAGAGACTTTTACTGAGGCTGCTACAATCCTGCAGGTCACCAGGGCATCCTGGCTGTTGATTCACTCCTTTAAGCCTTCTTTCTGACCAGCTCTGCTTTTAAACCACCAAAAGACACCTGAGTCTGTGTTTCCTTAAGCGTTTCATGACCAAATGCTGTATAATAGCTATTAATCAGGTTAGCAATCATGCAATGAACAGCAGGATGTCTCCCCTAGGTCCTGTGTATTCAAGTGCTTTAAATGGCAGTCTGGCGGCTTCTTTCCTTCCAGCATCTCAGTGTTGGTCTATTTAACAAAAGATGCTTTGGTACTTTTTTTTTTTTCCTTTTCCCCTCTTTGTTTAGAAATAGACTAATTTAAAAGTATTCTCACCAATTCAAACAGGAACACTTTGGTTAAACAGTTGAGTCGCATAATAGGGCAACTTTTCCCATCTGCATTGACCCGTAGCATCTCACGTGTGCATTGCAGGCATGCCACACAGATTGTCAGAACTAGGTGAGAGGAAGCAGAATGCACCAGCTAGCACAGGAAGTACGAAAATGGCACAACATCTAGTAGGAGCCTTTTGTCTCTTGTGTAGTTCTCCTCTGACAGAGCAAACCTACAGGCGAGCCTAGTGTTTACTTCAAGCAAATTGATGAAAAGAAAAAGCTTTAACACACAGCTTTAACTCTTTGTACTTTACCTTTTTGCTTATTAGCAGGTGGTCATCCTGTCCAGGGTGCAGTCTTGTACTGTGGGCACCTGGCAGAAGGCCAGGCTTCTTGCAGGTATGAGGATGAAGGTAGCCTAGGGGAACCAGGCCTAGCAAGAGAAAGTGTAAACAATGAGAAGTCTTCACAGAGACTTTTAAAGTAGATACATTCTTTCTAACAGGTACCTATCAAGATATATATGTGCTTCATCATCATATCTGCTCACCTCAGGCACAGATTTAGCCCCTTTCACCTCCTTGCCCAGAAAGGAAGTGCTACTCCTATTTCACAAGTGTGGTGGGATAAACTAAAAAGCAGGAACCCAGGAATTCACACTCTGAGAGTTCCTGTCTACACCTGCCTTAGAGAGAAACTTTCTCATTTAACTACTAAAAAATAGGAATAATGATGTCAGTCAGTCTCACGTTTTCAGTCAGCACAGTGACTTAGCATGTGGCCCTCACTACACCCTGTGGCAGAGGGTATTGTCCCCCTCCTATTCCACATTACCTCTGAGGAAACCAAACTGAGAAAGGCATTACTAAGTTCTCAAAAGTTAGGAATATGGTGTTTAAGATACACACAAAAACGTCAAGAGCAGAGTTTCTGGAGTTAAGCTTTTTCCATCAGAAGTTTCAGGAAAACTTTCCCCAGAAAGGTCTTTCTGTCTTATCTACTCAGAGCGGCGCATCTCCGCTCTGCAGCGGGATGAGCAGAAGCACCACCTAGGCCCACACCACAGTGGGCTCTTGTGATGCACTGCATCATCCTGCAGGAAACCTGGTGGGTATTTCCATTAGCAATTAAAGCACTGAGGCTGGAGATACGGGCAGAAAGCATCAACACCAACCTCAAACTGAGCTTTAAAAGCTGATTTCACAGGCTTGTCCTGAGTGCTAGTCACACTTCCCGTTGCTTTGACACTGATGGCACAGATTTATCTTGAAACACTTGCAATATTCAAATGGATCAATGTTAAAATAAGAAAGGTTACCTACTTACACTTTTTTTACCCCCTGGAATGCAGAAAGCTATAACCTTTGAGCATCCTTGGTCAAGTTTAGTATTACATTTAAAATTAATTACAGCGAGGATCAGAACCTGAAATAATTATAAGATTAAGCTGCACTTGCAGTAATTGAAACTCGCTACATTATTTTGCTACTGTACTACAGTAAAAAACACCAGAAACTCGCGGAATGCACCAAAAGTTGTGGCAACAGAACACCACAGCTCTTCTCTACATTTGATGTAAAAAGGATTATTCAGAAGGTTAAGCTGCCCTTGATTTCAGATTTGCCCTTTATTTTTCTGGGCAAGTGAAACAGCAATTTCCTACTTTTAAGAAAAAAGCAACCCTCCTCCCTCCTGCTAAGTGACAGGAATGGGTGTGACCATTGCTCAGGATGCAATGGTCAATACTCAGTGAGCAACTTCCATTTGTCATTCCCCTTTCATTTTTCCATTTTTCCTCTTGCTCAGCGGCATGTCAGTTTTGGTTAACACCCAATTCAAAACTCACCAGAGATCGCCGAGCATCAGTCAATAAACTCATAGCTTTGGCCATTAAATCTGTGATCACTGCAAGAAAACAACCAGTTCCATGTTCTCTAATTGACCAATGGAGCCACTCTCCCCCTGTGCTCCAGCCCCCCAGGAAGAATCACCCACACGGTGCTTTTATGACAAACTTGAACATCACCAGCAGAGCTTGTTCAAACATCTGCTGTAAAGTGCTGATTCTGCTAGGTGCTTTGCAAGAAAAAGAATACTTGCTTGAACTGCAAGAGGATCCTTGGGGAAGCCCAGCAAGATCCCAGCTGCATTTCAAACCACCTCCTCTGGCAGACAAGCCCAATGGTTAGCAACCTGCCCAAGGCACAGCTCAGTGGCCTGGATTTCCTGACAGCCGAACTTTCAGGCTTTCAGCTCCACAGGCTCCAGCAGCCCCTCATGCTGAAGCAACCTTATTTTCTTTGTATCAAACACCAAAGTGAGAGGACATTTCTATGGGAAGCCAAAACACTTGAAAACCAACTTACCTGGAAACAGAAGAGAAAGTGAAGCACCATTTCTTCTCATGAACTGAGTTCGGTGTGCCACCAGATCTAATAACCAGTCAACAGAGCCTTCTATGGGGAACCCACAGACAAAGAAGCAAAATTAAGATGCTGAGGTTTTCCTTTGTTGGAAAGAGAGGAGGGTCAGTGTGGAGCACAGGGCTGTGGAATGCCAGAAGGTAACAGAACAGCTGTGCAGCAGTCTATGCATCTACTAGAGAAAAATGCAGTCACGTGTAACTCTGTGGTCCTCTCACACAACCATTTCTTCTCTGTGCTGCCTCCTTCTCTTTGCACCTTTGGTCGACTCTCCTCGTTCCTTTCCCACAACAGGGGTATCTCATACTATGCCACATTATGCAGGATCGCATACGGCAGCAAAAGCTTTGTGACTGCACCTGCAGCCCTCTGGGAAGAGACAAAACCAGATGCAGATCTCTCCAGGTTATTGCTCAATGTTGCATGAGAAGAGAGAAGAAATCAATGTCCTGCTCAATTTCCCTTTCAGAGGGGAAACAGATCTGCCCAATATCTGACTAGACAGCCTAGGTTTCATGTGTTTGGCAGTATACCTTGCAGGAGGCAGGCAGGACACCTGAGGGAATGACAGGGAGAGATCTGAAAGGGTAGAACTAGTGCTTGCCTGGTTTGGGTGCAGGTAAGACCAAACCACTCCCAAGTGGGAGCATACCCGTGGAGGTGGTCCCAGCTTCACTCCCTGCCCTCCCTCCTTGCCCACATCATACTTTGTTGTTACCCCAGGATGAATTTTCACTTATGGCGTAGTGAAACAGGAAAAAAATATGGATTTCTACAACCTCAGTCTGGAGAAGCATATTTGTGTTGCCTCTTAGGATAAATTCACAAGTCCAGCCTCATGTGAATTAGAGAACTCAGACCAGTTGTTCTTGCACCAACTCACCCCTCCCATTTTATAACTGGGATATAGATTTCCTGTGACCTGAGGATGCCCAACTTTCAATACACCACACATATTAGATGGAAGCTTTGCTGTTGGTATTACATTGAACCAGCAGTTAATATTCATACATGACAGAAATAGACAGCATGTTCTCCACTCAGCTCAAACTGTACATCACTTCACCGTTACTCAAATTCTTCTTTTTTTTTTTCCTCCTCCTGTTTCACTCCTTATCTAGAAGGAAATCAAGTATCCTCAGAAGTGTCCATTAGAGAGGTCAAGGTTAGTGACTTTTCCAGTTCTTCAACACTGGTAGGTTCCCAAGGATAAAACACAACCACTTTCTTCTTTTCAGTCATGAGGAATCCATTATCACTAAATCTGCCTTTTATAGTCCCGACATCCAGAGAAACAAAAGGAGCAATTGCAGTGGTCTGAAGAACAAATAGATAAATACCATCTTGCTGGGATACAGAGGCCTGTAAGAGGAAAAAAATAAATAACTACAAGAAAATATACATGTTAAAGAAGAATGCAGTTACATCCAAACTAGGACAGACTTGTATGTCAGTAAACAGACTGAACAACCACATTTCATCAAGATTACTATTCACTTCTGGAACAAAAAGTCAGACCAAAATGATTCAGATGTAAGAATCGTGCAAAAACTGCAAATGTTATCATACCTTTCCTACAGAAACCTACAGATGGTGGAAAAATGCTATAAAGTGTTATCACTCCACCATCTTCTTATAAAAATAACTTAATAAATGGTTACACTACCTTTAGAAGGCAGTTACATTGTGAAATATCACGACAAGGTAAAATGTTTTATATTAAGTACTATCAGTAATTAATCTCAGAGAGGCTAAAAGGCACAACCAGGATGCATTTTCATGCAGCACTTCCCATTCACCATCATGAAATATTATGCTACATCATTTTCAAATGCCAATTAACTATATATAAAAAGCAGATAAATTATGTTAAGTGCAAAAAACACGTCCCCCTTACAAGAAAGGCAACATTATTCATCTTAAAGAAAAAACACACATCTTTTACATTTTGTGTTTCCTGAAGAAACACCAGTCTTCATGTTTTTTAAAAGCAATGCTATGAAGAGTGGCACTTGGATTGGCACCGTATTTGAGAGTCTAGTTAGTTATTAGTAACAATGTATAGAAGCACCAGCTTCTCACAAAACAGAATACTTTTTTAAATCACAGCTGTATACATTCTTAAAATACCCCACTACACATTTATGCTCACTAGCTCCCTTTATTAGCTAGTACACTGAATGGCAAAAAGGAGTGAAATTCCCCAAGGATGCCCCAGTTGCAGAGCTTTTATTATTGATTATGTCATCTACACACACACAAAAAAGACCCAACCACCACCCACCGTGACTCCAGCTTGTGCCACTAGATGAAAAAAAAAAACAAAACAGGCTGATTTCTTTTCTTTTTATACTCAGGAGGCAGACCATGCTTCCATGAAAGAGATAAGAGGGTAAAATCTGGCCCATTTTCGTTTTGTAAAGCAATTATGCTGGTCCAGATTCAAGGAGATTAAACATCTCTATTCCCCTCTCGTTTAGTTTAGCTCTAAAGAGCAAAGCTGCAGTTTGGAAGCCAAATATGAGAACACACAGGTCCCCATCCTGCCAATCTGCTGATTAAGAATTTTTCAATAAGATTTACATGCTAAGAAATGAGGCTTAACAAAACATATGTGTACAAACACACACAGAGCGAACGCGCGCTCGCTCGCTCTCTGTAGAGCACACTTGCTAGGAGCGGAAGAAATCTAGGGGAAAAAAAATCATGGACAAAATGACAGTGTCATACAACACTGGTGCCTGCTCAGAAGACTAACAGATATTAAGAAATAATCACTATTATGCAAACGGGAACCCTTAGCTGGAGGGCAGGGATTTGCAGGAGGAAAGGAGCGTGCAAGATTGCGTGTTAGCAGTGGTATGCTGATCTGAGAGCGAGCGCTTCAAGAGGAAATACTGCTGCCAATATTGACTCCATGCTCAGCTGAACTAGTGGCACCCAGTACTGACATGCAGTGCTGTCTGCACTTTGCCATGATGCTATTTGCTGTCTAGGGACAAAAAGAATAAAAAGAGTGATGCTGTAGCATTGTCAAGTGAAAGACAATCAAAAGAAATGAAATGGAGACTTACATATTTAAAATAAAAAAAAAAAAAAGAAAGAAAGAAAACCAAAACACACACACAAAAACCCTACCAGGGTTATTTAGATATGCATATAGTGATACAGGAAATACAATAGTGTGATTTTGAACTCAACATGCAAGCTAGAATTTCAACAGCTATGGAGAAAGAACATTAAGTGGAACTGGACACTGCATAGCAGGCAAACAACTCAAACCAGTAAGATTAGCAAACCAAACCCAGTAATTTAGCATGACTGATGCTTACACTAAGCTGGGCCTTTTCTAATCCCACAGCATCCTTTAGTGATGAAAGGAAGTGATGGTTTGTAGGACTCTGGAGACCACCTTCTCCCACAAGACAGAAAGTAATAACGCAGCTTTTCCTGGTACAATTTCTGCATCTTTCCAGCAAGTCATTTATGGACTCCTTGTAGATGGGGACAGCACTTTGTGCTTTAACAGTCACACTGTCTTTGGTAAGGGTGCATACTGGCTCCAAAGAACTCCAGGTGTGCACAACAACCTGTCAAGCATATTGAGAGAGCACAAAGCTTAGAAGAGAAGTTACATCTGTGAAGACAATCCAGCATCCTAGGTTTTGAACTGCTCATTGCAAGAAATGTTCTCCTGACAGTACCAGCTGATTTCCACCCAACAAGAAGCTCCACAAAAATTTACACAATCAATATGGTGTAATAATTAGATTATAGAAACCTAACAAGGAGTCTATTTCAAACAGTCTGGATCTGTTGTCATCCTTGATCTGCGAGGCTTTTTGTTTTCTCCAGGCTGCTTGAGAGGAGGGGGGTGCCAATTCCTGCCAAGGGAGTGCTAGGAAATGGAATTAGTAATCGACTAATTTGTTGACTTTTTTTCCTCCTCTCCCTAATTAAAAAAAGTCAAACAAAGGATTTTCTGGAGATTGCTCAGTGTTATCTGATGTAATCCAACTGGGTAATCTAGAGTTTCTGCACAATCACCATTAAACAGAGGCAAGATGCATCATCTTAAAAAGGATTATGGAAGTTATATTAATATAGTAAAATATACATTCACAGAGGTCATCTATACATTAAGTTTAAAAACAAATAAAAAACCAAACAAAACCAACCACCAAACCAAAAGCCAAACAAACAAACAAGGTTATCATAACTTGGAAGACAGATACTTCATGAGGATTACAGCATTCTATCCCTTCATATAATTTAGGTTATTTTTGACCTTAACAGGGGTGTGCAATCAGGAACAGATCTTAACTCCTTTCCGAAGTTTAAAGTTGCAAATTTTCCTGAAGTGAGAAATACAGCATTCAGTGGAACTGCCCTACTGCCTGTGCTTCTCTGGTGGTATTAGAAAACCTGAATTTAAGACTGTTAAAATAACTCAGACCACAAATAAATTATTTCATTAAGTGCAGTCCTACTCTACCCAGAAATTGCAGTAATTTTCTATACTATATATAAGTAACCTTATCAATCTGAACATTTATGGCAGCCCACTAGACAGAGCAGTGAACTAGGAATTGATGTACTCCTGGTTCCAAAATGACTAGCGAGTCATCCCAGGTCTCTAGGTCTGTTTTTCCACCCTTCCCAGCCTTTTCACATGAGACGCCCTTTACATCAGGAATCGTATCTCGTAGCGCAAAAAGGCTCTTAACTTCATTTGGGATCCATTTGCCATATGATTGACAGCACCAAAATGTGACAAATTGAAAAGCAAGACTCCGCTCTACAGGACCCAAGAAATCCTAACAGTTTTATAGCATTATCAGAAAACAGTTAAGGCACCATTTGTAAAATGGTGACACTGCATAGGTGACCTTGCGACTAAAGTACACCCAGATGCTCTGTTGCTATTCCAGAAAATAATCTAGTTCTTCTCCTCAAAGCAGTGTAGTTTGAGTACTGGCAAGCAATGGTACAATTCCTCCCACCACCCAGTCAGTTAACGTAATTCTAACACCCAGGGAACAGCTTTGATAAGTAGTGAGGTACCATTTTTCACACTTTATTCTTTATAACCATCAATCCCTTTAAGATTTCAACAGAATAGTTAATTTCAGGCCTATACCTAGAGGCTATAAGCAAGGCAATTAATTCCTTGTTCCCTGAGACAGTACACACAGCAGTAATAAAGGATAGTGTTGCCCTTAAGAAGATTAAAGGCAGGCGTTGCACCTCATTGTGTTTGAGCAGGGACTTACTTAAGTTCGTCTCTACAAGGTGTTCTTTCAGCTTCTCACATCTTTGTGTGGGAGGGACACAAGAGTGGCAAGAGAGGTGCTGCTTACCCTCAAGGTCAGCTTGTGATCCGCATGAAGATCTGAGATGCTGTAAATGTGCAACAGACCTTTGCCTTCATAGGCCACAGGCAGCAGTGGTGCAAAGAAGTTCTGGGCAAAATAATGGAGCAACTTCCACTTGCCACCATACTCTGAAAAGGGTTAAAAGGAAGAAAGGTTCAGACTGAAGCCAAGATTACCTTGGCACACAATCCTTCCTGTGCTCTCTGGTCCTGCTATTACAATATAATATCCTCCTCCACCCTTTTTCACTCTATCAGGTGCAGAGAACGACTGAATTTACACTTGTTTTTGCTCCAGCCAAGGCTCTGTTCTAGAAGGAATGTGATACTCTTCAAGCTTTTTTTTTTTGAGCTTCACCAAAAGGTCACATTTTTTAAGTGTTAGTCCCATCATTGTTATGCTGCTATTCAATTTTTTAAAAAGCCTTAAGCACAAGTGACATTAACAAAACTGACACAGTGTACTGTGACTCCAGCAGTCACTTCACTCCAGCAAGCAGCTGGAGCATCTGTGTTGTTAAGAATGCAGACAAACCACATCGGCAGCAGTGGCATTGCCACAAACTGCCACCACGGTAGAGACAATAGAGTCTGCCTGTTGGTGCTTATACAAAGCACTCTCTTCCCCTTTTTTCAGTCCTTCTCTTTCAGATCTTCCCCAGAGGAACATCAGAAGCAATAAAGACAAAAAAACCAAACCCAAGTTCTCAAACCAAAGACAGCTCCGAGTTAAGAAAATTTAATTTGCTAAGACCTAGAGTTAACACTTACTGTATGGGATTTAGCAGGCATATGGTGTAGACATATGGCAAACAGTTCACTTTGCTTATTTGATAGAAAGCTGTACGTTATTACTTTTAATGCTTTGCTAGTCTGCCATTGACAAACAGGGAAAGCCATCAAACACTGCGTCCTCTCAAAAAAAAAAATGCAGTTTTGCCAGGTGCAACACTGCCACACAACCCCTTTGAAAGAGATGTTGCTTCACTACTTTTCCATCTAGCACCCGCTGTCAGCATTTTAACTCAGTCCTTGCTCAACCATTATCTACTCATTGAAATGGCACTAAAAAGTAGGGAGCCAGCTGCATCATCTTATAATGACAGAAAAGTTAGATACTGGTTTCATTCTTGTTTCTGTCTCTTTTATTTTTTATACAAGTTTAAAGTTCAGGAATGCTGAAAAAATATTTCCAGTAATATGTTTTTCTTGTAACTAATTACATATCTGTGTTTTGGTGCTTGTACAAAGATCTTAGTGCTTCCAAATATTTCATAATTAAGGATTTCATCCAGAGTGGTGTAGTCTTCAAAGGGTGTGTTTGTGGCTTTCACAGGCAGAACTGAACATGCTCTGCCTGCACTCCACATAGACACGAATGAACTTTGTAGAGAGCAAAGTGCATTGGATCCAGTTCAGCACCTTGCACATCATCTTTTCAACAAGCTCACAACCAGCTGGCTTGGAAAACAAACAAGAAAAGCTCATATCTGCCTGGAAAACCCATACAAGATTCAACTGTCCCAGGAGACAGACTTGCCAACAAAACACCACTGGCATTCAAATTAACAGCACTGACAGAAACCAAAGAGAAGTCTGAAAGAAAACTTCAGGAGATGCTGCAGAGTTTCTTCAAAATGGACTGTCAATAAACTGATGAACATACTCAGCATATTGATGCCATCCAGTATATGAACTTGCATTCCAAGGACAATTCTTCACAGAGAATGCTGATGGACTAAAGGACAATTCTGACAAAACTAGGGAGTGCTAACAAATTTCTTTTCAGGGCCGTGATACTTGAGAAGATGAGAGATTTGGGATGGATTATCTGAAACATAATAAACTTTAGGGTAGCATCTGATCCTAAAAAAAACCCAAAACCAAAACCAAATCCACAAAAAAACAACCCAAAATTGTGAAAAACTGTGCCTAACCTCAGGCTTTCAGAGAGTCTGAACTCTCTGAAGCCCCCAGGACTGCCACGAGACTCAGGAATTTCAAGTGTCAGTGCAATAGATGCTGCTCACTGCAGGTCTCAGGGAGGCCACCACGAGCTCAGACAAGTTAAACAGCATGGGATAAGGTTTCAGTGCCTGCTGACTTAAATTATTTCCTCAGCTTAATTTACTTGATGAAAATCTTGGCTTCAACTGTCTTGGATATGAAAATAATAATCCAAATAAGTAAAGCAGATTTTGTTAGTGTAATATAAAATCCCATTCCTTTTTGAATAGGCCCTACCCTCAATTTCTGCTGTGCCTTGATTTCCAGCTGAATTCTATAGCTACTCTGCAGTAGTTACTGGAGGGAAAGAGAGAAGGTTTGCTACCTAGGCAGCAGATACAGAGATCCTCCAGACACCTGTACAGTGGAGAAAACAACTGACACTAAACTTGGCATTACACGTCCACAGGCAAAACCATCCAACCAAACAAACCCAAGCAACCAATAAAAACAAATGTACCACACACTTAAAAGTTTGTACCGTTTCAAAACTCATTCTAGGGTTGAACCACTACAACTGTTGATTAGGATACGTTTGAAAACATCTCTAGTCTGCTTGCCTCAGATCAGCTTTTTAAGGCTGATATTTCCCTTTCCAAAAGGGTCAAAGAGCCATTTTTAAGAACCAAAGCTGAACTGCTGGAGCAGTTTCACACAGGAAGGATCTTCCAAGACAACTTCAGCAAAAATTGCCAGAGAAACTTCAGACGGCACTGGGAATCAAAGCTTGCTGATAAAGAAAAAAAAAAGCCAAATTTTCAGTTCACCTGTTGTCCTGATTTTCTTAAGAATCACAGTTCTTGACCTAAAAGTTGGCAAGTTCTATATAAAATACTCTCCTTGCCACAAAAATGGATGTAAGAAACCTGGATATCAGGTAGCTATGATAAGAAATCTCAGAGCTTAAACTTTCCTGTTACAGACATGCATGCCCAAAGGCAACAGTCAGAAGTCATTTAAAACAGCCCTGGGGTGGTTTTCTCCTTCTCCCCCCACCATTTGAAAGAATCGTTAAAGAAATCCAAGCTCCCCACATTTTTTCCTGATAATAACACAGGGTTCTGCACTCTCTGCAGTATCAAACTTCAGAACAGGAAACTAAAATTAGGTTTGTAATGAGGCCCCAGTACTGTCTTCTGACTCTTCCCCGAAGCCTTCCACACTGCTAGCGGGAGTGAGAACAGTTCTCTCTGGAACGGATTTTAAATGAATCACTTCACACCATTAAATTCAACCTGAGAAACATGCTGCTTGTTCTTTCCTCACCTCAGACTCATGAATGCTGAACTATTATTCTATGCAACAGCCTGTGGTTTCAGCTCACCAGGGGCTCTAAATAGTGAACCTGCAATAAAAGCCAGTTATCTGTTCAAGGCAATCTCATGACTACCGAATCGGGTACCTCAAGGTGACACTTGTGTGGAGAGGGGTAAATTGCCATGTGCATCACAGCACCCTTCACCAAAACACACTGCAGAGATGCTAAAGCACGCAGTGTGGCACAACCGGCTCTACAGCTAGGTGCTAACAATCAAAACCCAGTTGTGGTAAAAGTTGTTTAGTTCTGAACTGAAGGCAGAAATGCTGGGACAGGAGCACTGTCCTGTGTTTCCATTCAATTCAAAGGAAACATCTTAAAGGCAAGTTAAATGTTTGCTGCATTCTTCCCTCCCTACTTTGCAAGGAAACACTTCCGCTTTGTAAAGGAAATTATGTAAGCCCCTCCATGCCTCTGTGAAATAACAGATTTAAATGAGAAGCACTCCTTGGTGATACTACTGTGCCATCTAACAAGATGCAGAAACGTGGCTTTGAAGTGCAAATAAAACTAATTTCTCTGAAGTTTTGCATAATTTCACCCATTAGCATTTCAAAAATCTCTCTACCATGTCGCCTAATTAAATGAATATTAAACCTTTCCTCATTCCACTGAGGGAACAGAACAAAACAAAGGGACAGCTGTATCTCTGCTGAGCTTCCTTTCTGTAAGCTAACTTCAACAACATATGAGTAATTCAAGTATTTGATATATTTTCTACAATGCCATCACCCGTATACTTAAAAAAATACTTATGGTGTCCACGATCACTTTATTAATACATCTGTCCTCACAGAAAGACATTTTTCCAAGCGCCTTTTTCTCTTGAGGCACTTAAAGCCCAAGAGCATCAGCTATTGCTAAAAGTGTAAAAATTAACAGTTCTGTTTCCTAATGTAAGTCCTCATGCAGAGAGAGGAGCATTATAGTTGGACCACTGCCTTGCCATTTCAGTAAAACAGCCTGTTTCTTCCACTCTTTTGGTTTTGTTGGGTTTTTTTCCCCCCTGTTGTTGCTTGCAGTTACTTTGCTTGGATGAATAAAGGGAAAAAGAAAAATAAAAAAGAACAAAAAGAAAAACGGAGAGGGACGAAGATTTCCCAGAGAAAGAGGAGGAGGATGTGGTGAGCTAAGTTTTTTTTAAAGTAAAAGTGGCATTTTGTTCTAAGGACAGATCGAGAACTTCACACTAACTCTTGTTCTAGTTCACTCATGTTTCTTCACACATGAAATTCTTAAATAAAGATTTTCAAAAGCAGAATATGTGAGAAATAACTAAAATTGAAAGAGAATCTACCAAGTCCTAGAGAGCTGCCACAGAACATCATCTCCATTTCAAAATGAATTCTAGACAAAATGTTCAGAACACGAACCAGCCACTTCCCTCATACCACACAGTCCTCCCCTCTTTCTTACTGCCTAAAGTGACTTACATCTTTATATGTCTGATTACTTCCTTTTGTGTTCTAGGAGGAGAAAAAAATAAATATAGGAGATAAATAGGATATGTACATAAATAGATATGTACATAAATAGCATATTAGGAGAACAATTTAGTCACAAAGAGTGATTCACCTCACCTGACACTGTTAGACACCAAATCTCAACTAGTCATCTTCTGTGAAGAGCTTCTCAGAAGCTATGCTAGGTGAGAGGTGTCATATGAAGGTCTATGAAAATCAAATTCAGCATGGGGAAGATAATTCATCCCACTTACTAGACAGCTAAGGAAACAATGAATCACACTTTAGAGATAACCATCTCTTCCCCCAGCTGACTACAGAAGAAATCTAGATGCCCAGCCTTCACATGTTCAAATCCCATCCTGCTCAGAACAGGATCACAGCTCTGTAGGTTTTTTGACAGGACACTGCTGCCTACTGAACTGAGAGGTCTTGATCATTTTACCATGGGGAACAAAAGGAAACAAAATCAACCCAATCTGTTTGGATTATGAAAAGCATAATTAACCACGAGTGATCCTTCTTAGCCTCCTATGCCACCAGCTCCCTCTCTGCCCATCCTCGCCCAGGGTGACTGGGTACACACATGCATCTGTACAGCTGAGTCAATAAATATAATCAGGGATTTCTAGGACAGGCCCTTTTGGAAAACAGAATTTTTTACAAGTCTCCAATTTTAAATGACTTAATCTTTCTAATTTTAAAAGACTTAATCTTGCCACACACAGCTTCAGGGAGATCCAGCTCCACATAAGAAAAGCAATTTAAACAGTAAAACTTCCATAGGAGAACAACTGCTTTGTTCTTTACCCTCTTCCACTTTCACATATTATTAGGATGATCCTGAGAAACATTCCTCTGTAAAGCACTTCTTTGGAACAAATGGACAGAAAAACATGTCCAGTTTGCCAAGTTGCCCGAGAGAGAGAGCAGACCCATACTTCTTACTCTGATACTTCCAGCTGAGGAAAACAAACCAAGACTGATAGCTGGTGCTTTTTACCAGACTGTCAGAAAACTTACCCAAGGAAGCCCATGAAGGCGCCTGCCAAATGTCATTCAGTTGCCAGTACAGGGCTCCCATCGTGTGTCCTTCTCCCTTGATTATTTCACTTTGACTAAAGCGATAGAATTCAGTTTCTGTCTTTACACACTGAGCCTGCATCACCTGGGTCAACAAACAGACAAAAAAATATTTTTGGTGTACTGTATTTTACTTCAGTTTCAAAGCATGTGTGTGTGTGTCTCTTAACATACAACACAGACTTCACAGCAAGGGCACGTAACTTTAAACACAAGTCTTTGAGAGTATACACCTGCAGTGCTGCAGGCTTCTGCTTGAAGGACATCTATTTCTAGCAGCTCCCAACAGCTTTTCAGAGTTTCTCTAAAGATACTGCATGTAGGGGCTGCTTCCCACCTTCCATCCAGTGAAGATCACTGGGCAATATTGCCTTTGAAAGGCAAATGGAAGACAAGGGAAAGATTTTTCTTTTTTTTTTTTAATTAATGTAAGTAAAACCCCCAAGAGTTAGAAAATGACATCCTGCTGCACCACCTCCAGTATACATTACCATGATGTCCACGTCCCTATACTCTGAACATAACACACCTTCCCAGTATGCAGTCAAAATTTTGCACCAAAAGAGCAATCTTTTTTTCAGCTGCACTTCCACTTCTCTCCTTCCCTAACTTGTCCTTAAAAACCACTTTTCAGAAGTTTTCATTGGTCAAGTTCTCAACAGAAGTCAAACAGCCTGTTACTCTCATCACAAAGTATTTAATAAGCTGAGAAGGTATTAAAAGAAAGTCTCAAAATAAATGAAAAATTTATTCTTTAGGACAGCTCAAAAGGTAAAAATAACACTTCTAGATAACCACTAGAGCCAAGTTTACTATCCTTATCCTTTTTGCTGTTCTTCTTTTTGTATTCTTTAAATTGTTTAATCTGTTAATAAGGCCCTGACAGAACTAACCCTGTAGAAACTCTCAGAGCTTTCTGAGGCAGGACCTCACTAAAAATTTTACCCCCATTTTCAATTCCATGGCATCATCTGTTAGATGTGTTGTCTTGTCACGAGTGCCTAAAGCTCTCAAGCTGTTTTGTTTTTTATATAAACTTGCTGACAGCAGCTCTCAAACATTTAAAACCAGTTAAGTGTGCAGCTAATCCCATCAATAGTGTTTCTGAAATTCACATAACAAAACAGCACTTTAAAGTTGTTTAACATCATTAAAAAGTTACTTAACATCATTTGAAATTCACACAGAAATCACAAAGAAAGAAACAAGGTTGAGGTAAACTGCTATGGATGAAGAACAAAATGCAACCTACTCGTTTAAAAACAAAACAAGATCAATCTTCTAAAATATCAACATCTGAGTCCATAACAAAATCAAAGCTACTAATAATCTCAATCAGAGAACTGCATTCTCTAGAAACAACTTTGTTCCAAAAGCTCATGTATTCCTTATGGCAAAAGTCAAAGCAGTAAGTCTTTGGGGGCCACACAAAGCAAAACAGTCCCTGTTCCAGGGCGGGTACCACAGCGTAGCACTGGGAACAGTCGGGTACCAAGGAAGGCCAACACATCCCTGCATCCCCAGCCAGTTTCACGAGCGGGTTCTGCTGGGGACAGGGACCAAGGCAGCACACACAGCCCGAATCTCCTCCAGCTGAGCCAGTTTCTGCTGAATTCCCTGACAGTTATTCCAGCCCTTCCATGATGAAAACTGGAGTCTCTCTCCAATAAACAACAGACAAACTAAAATTCCAAATTAAATTGGACTCTCCAGTGCTTCAGTGCAGAAACTTCTGTATGACTGCACACTACCTAACAGAACAGGCCCAGTTTTAATTGCTGACAATATTTAATGGAACAGGTATTGACAGCTACTTATATTGAAGACCTCGCTGTTACCTGAGTGAGATAAATCATATCTTTGAACTTCTTTATGGGATCTGCGCTCCGGGGAAGCTTGAAATGCTGCCCAATCTGCTGGAGCATCTGATCATTGCCATTTTCATGGTGTTGTCGATGGAGGGAAAAATTGCTCGTGTAGGACCAGTCCTCAGTGGTGGAAACCTTTTAAAAACCACAAAACTACGAGATCAGAATGGAAAGGCAAAATGTGCATTCAATGACTGACAGGATATTCATGGAACGACATCCATTACAGTCTGCTGGTATCATCCACAACCTTTGAAATTGCTAGGATATTTCTCAAGTGTCTCACGCAGGCACGTACGGATTTGGAATCAGTAACATCCACTGCTTATACTGCTTGTACAAATAATGAAAATAGACACTGCTGTTCAACCCAAATGAGCAACTTTTGGCTAAACGGCATTTAACTTATTTGTCCTAAGGTTCAGTTTGGCCAAGGGACCTCAGAGGTTTGTTTGTATTCATAGTAAATAGGAAACACCCTGGATTAAGATGGAAGAATTTACTCTAATCAAACACATTTAGGCATAAAAAAAGAAGGTAGTAGGTCCATAAATTCTTATAATGTGTATATTTTCAAAACCTGCCTCTGAAAACAACTGATCATGAAACACTTTTTTTTCAACTAAGGACAACAATGCAGCATAGCTCAAATAGTTACTGTTGTCAAGCCCTCACTGTAATTACAATCTTTATAAAGTATTTTTATTTGAATCTGTTCCTTTTTAGGATGGATTGAGTAATTTTTGTTGTAATTAATATAGATGAATGTACCGATCATGTCTCAGCTAATATACTTTGTCCAGAAAATTGAAAGGAACATTCTGAACTCCTTTTAGTTGGATGCATGAATATCAACATGATGTTCTTCTCTCTTTGAACAAATGGACAAACAGTATTATATGTGTCTGCTCCAACTGGATAAATAAGATAGAACATATAGTATCTAAATTTAGCAGGAGACAAAACCAAATCTTCTTATATGCAATACATAAAGAAACAAATTATTTAAGTAAAAGAAATTGATAAAAAAGATACATTTTAGAATTCACCACTTGTCACGTTTCTGCTGTTTATAAATGAACACATATCCTTAGACACAGCAAAAGAAAACATGTTAGGCAATCGTCACTAAGCTATATGTGAACTACTATTAAAATTAATAGTCTCATAATGGTCTCTCATCTAAACTTGGTTCCTCTTGCAACATCAGGGTAAATATACTGAACACAAAGGAGGGAAACTGCCCAGTTTCATCTGCTCCCTCCACACCAGCACACACCTCTGTCCCACTGGTGCCACACCACACCCAGCAGCATCTTATCCCAACTACAGTTTGGATGCTGTGGTTTGTTGGGAAGAGACTTGTCCTCACTAAATGAGAGGGGGGACAGCAAGTTGTGGAAGCCCAGCCTTACCTTTTCGACTGTACTGAAGGAAGGCCAGGACTGAAATCCATATTCTGAAGCAAAACGAGTTTTAGGATACACTGTCCAGTTCCAGCAGTCACTGCTGTAGTCATAAAAGTGAGTGTCACCATAATGGGTATCATAAGGATCCTGGGAGACCCAACCTTCTTTAACCGACTCCAAGCCATTGGTGGGACTGGATGCAATAAAAGGACGACTCTTATCTGCCTGGGATTTAAAAGCAAAACAAAACCACACACCCCTCACAAAGTGATTGGCTTTTATTGTCTGATTACATAGACCGCAATTTGAAAGGCAGAGGTAGGGCAGGGAAGAACATGCCTTTAACAGATTTCTGAGTCACCACCTAGGAAACATTCTCTTTTGTGTCCCCACATTCATCATCTTTACTTGCTTAATTAACTTCTTACTTATGTTCTTGGAGGACAGCTGGGCATGATATTGCTTGCTCTGCTGTTTTAAGGGATCCTCTCCTCACATCAAGAGATTTTCTATCTTTAAAATGCTTCTAAATTCTTAATGAAAGCTATTTAAAGTGTGCCGCCTTTGTGAAAAACAAACTCAAAGAACATTAATATTTGAGTACTGTGACTTCTTTATGGAATATCATTACTTTTGCAGCATTTTTGCAGGAGCAAGGCCTTGATTTTCCCCTTTCTTGTTCAGCAGTCACCTAAATTTAGTCTTAACAAAGC
This sequence comes from Megaceryle torquata, assembly GCA_024611175.1. Classification (NCBI taxonomy): domain Eukaryota; kingdom Metazoa; phylum Chordata; class Aves; order Coraciiformes; family Cerylidae; genus Megaceryle; species Megaceryle torquata. Next base: position 52,244 of record JANIJG010010834.1, on the reverse strand, counting down.
CAAGGTATTCTGCTACTAGGTTTGCATTGTAGCATTGCAGGCTGTTGTCATTTTGGCTGGCTCCAGTTGCTAAGATAGAGGAGACTGTAGGAAGAGTTACATTACAAATTGTTCAGAACTGCCTTTATTTATAGCCTCAGTAGATTTATCGTACTAAATCTTTTAGCAGTACCTTACGAAGTACTGAAGGAATCCTTCTGCAGGTATAATTCATTTAGCACCCTACTTGCAGTAAGATAGAGGCCCGAGTTAGTTACCAGTCACAAGTTACAGCAATTGGCTCCAATACAGCAAAGCACTTGGACATGTTTCATTTTAAGAAATAGTCCTCTAAAGAATCCTATTTCCCTGTCTTTTTTATATATATATATATATATACATGAGTAATTAATAACTAACTGAAACAATTTACTACGTATCCTGGATTCCCTGAAGTCTTTGGCTCAAACGTAGAAAACTTTTGTAGGTTATATAGTCCAATACTGCTAGCAGTTATGGGTTTCTAACTGTCTTGTATTACACAGGACCTGAAACTGTTACACTGTGTGGCTCCTGCTGTCACTCAAAATAATTACTCCTAGAGTTTAAAATAGAGTCCATCTTAGATGGCAACACTGCACAAGTGAACTGTAACTAAAAGACATCAAGCCAGAACACCTCACTTCACTGCACATGCACTGGACATCATGTAGCTAATCACAGAAAGAACCACAGCATACTCTTACAAACACTTTGGTTCCAAAACCCCCTACTGAAATATAGAAATCTAGAACCAAGATGTTAAGCAGGAATGTAAGATACCATTACCATTTCAAATGCCTAACTGCCCTCAAGAGCGGGATCCTTTTCAGCAGGTTCTTTCAAACCTGACCTCATTTTTATCGTTTCTTCATATCTCACCTTTTCCAGTAGAAAGGTATTATAGATTCCCAGACTACAACTACTCTGACAATGCCAGTAGCTTCTAAAAACAAGCAATAACATTGCAGTCACCTACATACCGAGTGCCTGTCTTACCAAAAGGAAACTTCAGGTCACAAGCCTCGTAGCATAAAAATCATACTGAAAAGGATAGAGATTAGACTAAAATTATCATACTCTGAAGTCAGTAAAATCATACAATACAAGGCATAACTAGGTAGAAAAAGGCCACTAGCATTTTGAGGTCAAAAAAAAGTCTCTTGCTGAAGAAGGAAGTACTAACTGGTCAAAACTCTTGCAATAGTCTGTCTCTTAGCTAAAGGGGCAGTTCAGAATACTCACCTGTGGTTCAAGTATTGCTTGTTAAACCCTACACAGTTATGTCACATCAGTTTGGGACTTTTAAATCAATTTCACTCTACATATGCACATAAAAGTTAGTCAAAAGTAGTCTTCATTAAATAATGAAGAACTGCAGTACTTCTAGGAGGAGAAATAAAACTATAAAAGCTGTGCAAAATGGGTAGGTGCTAAATCACAGTAGATTATTTTGTGGATTTCAGGGGCTTCTGGTCTGCATGCTCACAGTTTAAGTCTTATCACAACATATTTTACGTTGCCTCCAGATACTGTAAAAAATCATTAGTCTGTTTTTCAAAACCACATGATATAATGACTACACAGCATAAGGACAATGATTAGCATAGATTTTGTTTAACATGATTAAGTCAAAAAACTCAAGTACTAGAAGAGAATATCTTTATGCATTTCTTCAGCTCCTACTAAAAGGCATGAGGGTTGTTAAATCCTTCTTACAGTATCCTTCAATAAAATCAGGATAAAGAAAATCTAATAACCTAGATTAATTAATAAATAAATGGCTAAGTTGATTTTTGATGACTGGAAGTGAAGGCCTTTGTGGAGGTGTTAAAAATAGGAAGGACAAGAGAGGCAAGATCCACTGCATTTCAGGTCACAAAGATGCAATTTTTTGGTTTGTCACGCTTTGAGGATAACCCTTGAGTTTAGAGAGATGTTTACAAGTGCTTGGAAAGTGTAATTCCTAAATAACCTGCTCACTTTAATTTCCCAGAAGGATTTCTAAAAACCCAATAAAATGAAATCCCAAGTTGCTCCAATTGCAAAAATTAAAACTGTTTGCCATATCTCCCTACAGTTTCTTGAGATCACTTACAGCAAGAACTATTTCTCGGATGTTCTTCACATAAAGCATCACGTAGTCTTTGATATAGACTTCTCTGTCAGCAGAAGGAATGGAGAACCAGTTGCTTGCAATTGCTGCTTCATTTTCATTGTTACCACTCCACAGAATAATTGATGGATGGGATTTTAAACGCCTTACCTGAAATACAACTTACAGTTTCAGAATTAAACCAAATTATTTCTCTTAAAAATAAAAATAAAATAAATTTTTAAAAAATAATCACTTTATGGCTACTTGATTTAGAAGCCCATATGCATATTATCACATATGCTGAGCCTATAATTCCTGGTTTTATCTGTACTGTTCATTATTCCCTGAGCTCTCAATCAGGCTCAAATTTTTGTAAAATACACTTGCAGAAGGGAAAACTTTTAATATGCTGCCATACATTCACCGTACGCACATTATGTACCTCCAGACTCATCTGCTCAGCCACGTGTGAAGGGTAAATTCTGTGCTAAGGCATGTTGTAATTATTAGAGCTCCCTCTGAGTGAATGCTCTTAAACATTCTCCAGAAGAAGTCAGTTTATACATGAGAAAGGTCTGTGCCTCTGCTTGACTGACTATTCCTGCAACTAAGTTAAAGGGGATTTAGCAAGGTTACATTTTGTATTTGCTACACAAAGGTCCACTAACAAACCCTTCCAAATAACCATTTTTGGAAAACTAACTTACACAGTCAAAGGTAGGTAAGGGTAAATAGAGCTTTGACACACAGACAAAATACCTGATGAGAAACTTCTGCTCTTACGGATTCTAAATAATTCTGGTCAGTTGGATACAGTGCACATGCAAACATAAAATCCTGCCAAATCTGCAGGGAAAAGGAAAATAAAATCTGTTAGCAAGTAATTTTACATACTTGAAAAATATATGGTTATTGACATGAACAATCCTTTGTTCAGACTGAAGTTATTTATATCAAAAAGAATTAAACTGAAATGTTCTATTTGTTACTCTTGGAAAGTACCAGCCAACCCCCCACATCCTCCATGGGGTTCAGTATGTGAATTTTCCACTGTGGTTTTCCTCAACAGCAGAATTACAGAACATTTACTCTTATGAATCAGATCCTGAGAGCCTTCACTGATGAGTGGAATATTGCTCAGTAGATGAAGCTCAGTAAGTTTCAATGGAATAATTAGAACACATGCACTGCTCAAATGTAAATGTGGGGCAATCTCCAGCACAGAACAATTTTGTATTTACTCCTTTACAGATGTTAACACCAAACCTGTGCTACTTACTACAGAAAAGACAGTAATTCTTCTGACATGGTATCAAGCACACTTAATGGATGTTCAAGTGTACCTCTTAACAAACCACTCCCATACCAAATGGGTAAACTGATCTTACAGAGATCTTACCCAGTAAGAGGGGCAGACACAAACTCGACCCTCTAATAACACAGCGATCTTTCTTTTCAAAGAAAGATCTAGAAGATACCACTAGAGTACAGAAAGTCTTTTAATTAATCAATGAACTCCATTTGTACCTTGAAGGAGAATAATTAAAAGAAAGGGGAAAAGAAGAAGCTGAATGAGATGGGTAAGATTTCTTGGTTTATCTGTTCTGTTGGATTTGGGGTTTTTTTTTTTTTGAAAGTTCCTGCAACTTTCAGACTCCTGACAGACTATGTCAAATGTTAATGGAAAGATCTCTTGAAGGAGCAGATTAACCCAAAGGAGTCTACAGGTGACTACACTTTTCTGAACACCATACTACATGAGCAATAGAGCCAGACCAGCTCCTCACAGAATTAATTTCCTTGCAGTGAGGACGTGCTTTTCCACAACTCTTTTCAGTGCACATTCCCCAGGGAAACTGAAGATAGGGAACAGGACAGTGGGAGATAGCAGATCCATTAATAATTGTTACACTCCTAGCACTGCACAAAAAAAGCAAAGCTATTGCTGAAGAATCACTCAATCCTTCAGGGACCATGGAGAGTCAAACCTCTATTGAAAGAAACTTTATTTCCCCTCAGTGAGCTATCCCTGTTTTTCCTTAAGCACAGTTTGACTCTAATGCACTTTTAAGCCTTTGCAAGACCATCAGAAGAAACAAATCCAAAAGCCTCCAGCACCACCCCCTCCAGAATAAAGGTCTGATTTTCTGCATCTACTTGCTATTTTGGCTGCTAAATAAGATCTAAATTTTGCACTGAGCACTGTACAGGCACAGATCTAAGTGGCCTACTTAGGTGCCTAGTGTCAAAAATGAAAGAACTGTAAGTGCTCAGAAGCCCTGAAAATCAGGGCACTCATTCAGATGACTAAAATAGATGTAACATTTTATTTTTTTCTAAGCACACACAGCAGAAGGCAGCAAGGTATCAATTCTGTTTCCCTGCTTTTTATACTGTAGCATAAGACCAAATACATTTTTTGGAATTTTAATACCAGATGCAACTTGGCCTTCACTCATCTAGTCACTATTTCATCAGAACTTATTAACATGTGCCTCCAAGCTCACATAATCAAAGGTACTCATCTAGGATTATCAGTGTTTGCAGCAGGTGTTCCCCTTACAGCTCCATTTATACTCAATTATAGCTTGTTCAGAATGGCCCTTTTGATAAGGCCTTCCACACTTGGCTTCAGGCCAAGTGAAATATTTTTGATAAAAAAGTTTGAACCAAAAAGTACTCAAACCTTTTCAGCTTTTGCTAGAAAGGTGAAAATACTTTAAAAAATAATTAAAATCCATTTTCACAGCACAGAAAACATGACTAGAGCCAGAAGAGATGTACAATATATAAAGATGAGAGTTTGGGTCTGAAAAGAGTTAGAAGACACAAAGTTAAAGCCACAGTCCTGTTGCCCTGATTTTGGGAAATGGCAGGGTGTGATGGGGACTGGGGGAAGATGGTGGGGAGAAAAAGAAAAGTAGATGAAGGGGAGATTTTGGGCTGGGGAAGAAACAGAATTGTAGCTTTAGTTATGAGAGAAAATACAAGTTGGGGTTCCAGTGCAGAATCTCCAAAAAGCCACCTCCAATTTCAACAGACAGCCTCAGTAATCAGGAACCATTCAAACTGAAGACAAATAAATACAAACATGGTGCTCTGACTACTCAGGTTGGCACTCTACCACATCCTTTGGAAAGGTGGCTAGAGCTTATGTATTAATTCTCTTATATTGTTCATTTAGAGTGGACTTTTATTTACAAGTTCTTGTCAGTTTTTAAGTGTTCTGTGTTTATTGTTCTCACCATTATTCCTATTTCATCACAAATATCATAAAATTCATCTTGTTCATACACTCCTCCTCCCCAAACCCGAAGTGCATTCATGTTAGCATCTGCTGCAGACTTCAAGAGTAGCCATAATCTGTCAAATATAAAAAGATTTATACAACTACTGTGAAACTGTATGACCTCAGAATTTTTAAGGTTATTAGAAAAAAAACCCAAAACAAACCCCAAACCCAAACATTTATTGTTAGCAGGCAATCTAAGATTTATAACTCTGATGGAAACCAGACTATGTTGCTAGCTTTGAAGCCTGCATGTCTGGACAGAGCTCTCAAAAAGCAATTTTTTGTGCAGAAAAAGTTACTCGGTCCTGTTATCACTTCTGAAATAGGTAGAGTGACACATGCAAGGAAGTGCTTTTACAGAAGTATTGGCAGAATAAGACTTAGAAATACTATATTTTATCAATAAGTTGATCTTTTCTCCTTAGATATTACTTGCTTTAAATATCAATCACTTAAATGGGAATCCTCCTTTAAAACACATCCAGAAAACTGTGTTCTCCTCCTTAGTTGCACAATACATAGCAAGAAGTGGGGGGTGAGTGAGAGGAGGAGGAGAAAGACTGAGACCTGAATCTCATTTTAACACTTCCATTAAATATTCTTTAATCATGCTGGCAGCCTCTGTACTCTCACTGAACGCACACTGCAGCACGTCCTGTTGTCCTGGCTCCCCAGCTACCTGGAGCAAAGCTTAGTTAAAGTACAATGTGGCCCCTGTCCCACCTGCATCTCTGGGGTGCTGTGTCATTGAAACACAAGAAGCCTGGACCAGAGGAGGAAAAAGGAAGAGATGGGTACTATGTACTTATGTAATCCTGTGTGAGATGGGTCAGGACTCGGATGCAGTGTGTTTTCTCCAAGTGCTAATGTGTTCCAGGCAACAGGAGCTGACAGCCTAAGGAACGTCCCTAAAAATACCTGAATGACCAGTAACCTGTGGACAGCAAACAGCCACCTTCCCAATAATTATTGCATTTACATGCCTTGTACATCACTGATGCCTATTAATCAAGCCCTAATTCTGAAGCCTCCAACCCACAACAATTAGTGTCCTACCTTGAATGGCATTCCACCTGCTAATACGACCCTTTGATAGAGGGCAGACAGACAATTAGGAGAAGGAAAACATGATGCTTTTTCCTTAGAGAACATCAAATGTGGCTTACGTGTCATAGGTCACTCTGTCCTGGAAAGAATCTGCAGGAATCCAGTTTGAGCCCTTAATGAAAATGGGTTGGCCATTGATTCTGAAGTAGAAACTCAGACCTGGTGAGCCAGGAATAGGCTCCTGAACAAGTTCTACTGTCCGAAAATAGGCCTGTGAAGACATGAAACTTAGATTTAAAGCTGAAAAAAAAATTTAAAAATTAAAAGAAAAGAAAACCATTATAAAAGGGACTCTGCTGAACACTAACCGCTTAGAATTTGTCAAGGAGTCAAAAGACATGGTCTCATCTCTAAATTCCTGCTTGATTAAAACACTGTAACAGAGCTAAAAAGAATCACTCCATTAACCTGTTCACTTTTTAAAGTTACTATCACACTGAGAGAAAAAGCATGCACAAATTAGCATGTGTGTGCACATTTGTATATATGTAAGAGACAAGTGTATGTTTGCTCCAGAATTCAGTCAGAAGTTCATCAGAGGACCAGTGAGAGGAATACAGTGGTTGCATTAGATCAGGCACACCATCTAATCTGTCATTTTCTCCTTCAAGAAGGAGACTGCAGCAAGCTCAGCTCTAAGTGTTGCCCCTGAATGCCTAGCTTCAGGTTCATCCAGTAAAAGCAAAGCCTTCTTTTGCTGCCCTGAAATTATACCTTTTTAATAGGTGTAGCAAAGAGAAAAAGATACACATGCAAACACAAACGCTGGCTGGGAAGTGAACAGCCCTCTGGCCATCGCAGCTCTGTTTGAACAGCATGATCAGCAATAAGGTTTCAGAGCTCCCAGTTCAGCTAAATAACCACTGACTCTGTGTAAGTTATTAAAGGTCATTCCAGATAAAAGCACATCTGAAGCAGAAGCCAAACTTTTACAGCTGCTCTTTCAGCCTAGTATTTGGTATCATGTGCTGCAGATGCTGAAACAAGAAAACACTCCTCTTTCCTGCTGCATGTGGAAGAAAAGTCCTCAAGAAATCAATCTGGACATTTTCTGAAACTTCAGTCAAAGCAACAGTGCTGCTCTGAGGGGTATCCTGATTGCACTGATGTAAACACAGGCAATCCCAGAGTCACGACAGATGTGTTGTTAGTTGACTGCAATAACGCTTTGCACCGACCCTTTATTCATAGTGGTGTCTTCCCCACGTGCTGTGGGGCAGATGCCATATTAGGCTACAAAGTGTTTGAGAAAACATCTTTCAGAGAGGCTTCAGACTTCCTTTTCTCCTGCATCCTTGTTCCAGTTCAACTTATCTGTGCCAAAAAGAAAACTCTTTCTGATATCTGTTACTTACTGTCATAGGGAGGTAAATTGGGAAATTAGATAAAGTGAAGGAAAGCTAATAGCAAATTTCAGCCAACTTGCACCAAGCAACAAGTTTGGGTCAGGAGGACAGGAACATCATTCTTTCTAGACTACCCCCAAGACAACAACCACTCCTCCCTCAGATCACTATTTGCTACACCTTCTCAAAAGGTCAGCTCGCAGAGTACAGCCTGTCCTCCCTCTTCCACAAGCTACAGCGGAGACAAGTATCTGCCAGTAAAACAGGCTAAAATTAAACTAGCTAAATCCAAGTGAAACACCTGTCTTTAAGATAAAATGTAACTCTCTATTTCACACACTGGGCAAATCCAAAGTTAAATGGAAAATTACTAATTCCACTGTGGGACTATAGGTTGCTTCCTGATAAGCAAATTCTAAACCAAAGTACTCAAATAGAAAACCAAAACAAAACCAAATCCAACCCTGTCCTGGATGGTGGCTTTGTTCTATTTTGGTTTTCTGCTACTCTCAACAGGAGAGTTGGTACATTCCTCAGCCAACCCTGTTCCCAGCACCGCTGGCTAGAGCTCTACAGATCTCCCGCAAGTACAGAGTGGCTACCCAGAAATTTTTGCAAAGGATGAGTTAATGTTTTGGAGACTAACATGTCAGAAAACAGAGCAGTTCAGGCTAAGGGTAGCTGAAACTGCCGTAAAACCAAGCTGTGTTTTCTCACATGTAGAGTTCTCACCCTTTACTTTTTGCCTGTCCAAATTTATGTAGATACTCATACGGGGACTAATCACTTGTGAAACATCTTGCCTCTATTTTTTTTTTTTTTCCTTTTTTAAAAAAAAGAGAGGTGAGGGTTAAAAATGTGTTCCACCTGAATATAGTACTAGATAGACAACAGAACTGACAACAGAATGACAACTTTCAGGAACATTTATCCCTGATTGTATCTCCTGAACTACTCAAAGTTCTTATTAAGCCATATGAATGTTCCTATTCAGTCCTGCTGACATGAGAGCAAATTGTGCTAGAACATGAAAAAACTGCATATGGAGCCTTTTTCCACTTGCACAGCACAGGGCAGGGGATAGGGGTCTGTGTGTCTGTCAGAATCCAAGCCAGAGCTTCACAGAACACATGAAGGAAGACTAGACTTTACACTATGAATCTATGAAGACTTCATACACTGGTTAATTTATAATGCCCACTATGTGATGCGTTTGCTATTTTCCCCCTCAGTCTTTCCCATTAAGGAGAAAGGAGGCTTCTGAATATCTTTTATAAACCCTCAAGTCCCAATGATGACATGACCCAAGGCTCTCTGAAGTACACTGATGCAACTACCCAGATGGAATCCATTAGTTTTCCTATCATTGTGCACTTTTCACAGAGTAACAATAGAATTTTCCTTCTTAATGGGCTTTATAACCGTATTTCCTACAACCAGCTTTTCCAACTATAACATGCTGTGTTTATTTGGTGTGGTTTTGTAATTGTTTCGAAAGTAAAGTGTTAATAATGGCAAGGATTTATTATTGTGATTTTAAAATTAAGCTAAGGGCTAGTCCTGTAAAGACCAGGACTCCAGAAGCTACTGCTTTTCATAGGATTTTTTCAAAGAACCAATATTACAGCAAATAGCAATTTTAGGTGCCTGGTGACTAGATTAACTTTAGTGAAGCGATACACATCAGAACCACCCAATAATTGGGTAACTTTACTTTGCTGTTTCCACATGTTGATAGCATAAGGAGCCCCAGCCTAATTTGTGTGTATATATATATATATTTTTTTTCCAATGGACAATTGAAAATTACCACTTCTAGGCTTCTTAGTAAAAACAAACAGATAAATATACAGCCAGGGTGTTACAGGAACCCTTATGCAAATATCCCTGAATATTACTTTCACAGTCATATTTAAGATGTTACCTCTTCTTAAACCTGAAACACATCTATCACATTCTAATATGTGAATGCATGTTAGCTTTTCAGGAATGCATCTACACCACAAACTTTTTAAAAATTAACAAGAAAAAGCTCAGTAATAAACCTTCAAATAATCTATAGCAATCTAAAAGGATTTTTCAGTGCGTGATACAAAACCATCAGCATGATAGATCAAGCTTACAAGTGCTTTTTTTTTCATAAGATAGAAAGCTTATGAGGCAAGGATCTTTTCCTGTCTGAGGCTTCCAACTACCTGCAAGCCATCTTTCAGCCTGAAGGCAAGCAAAGGCATCCATACAAGATAAGGCTACCAGAAAACAAGTAAACAAACATACATTGTGACATTAAAAAACCCTCTTGTTTCTCATCAGCATTTTCACATGTATATTACAATCCAACAAAATATTTAAGTCTCTAGATACCTGCTATGCAGAGCAGATGTCTTTACCCATAGCAGTGCCATGCCAACTGTAATCAAGCTGAAGGACTCACCTTTGAAGATTTCTCAATCTGGTATCCTTCCTCCATAATAAAAGTTGTTGTCATGTTATACCCAGTTTGCTTTCCATGTCCATTTGGCCACCAAGCCTCCACTGTAGAACTCTTCAACACATAAGAGAGAAAGTCAGAGCAATGTGGATAAAAAGAAGCATAATATGTGCCATGGGGCTCGGGTACCTTTGAGTGAATTACCACAAGTCTAATGAGTTTATGTGTCTCAGTGAACCCTAGTAACTGGGATCTTGTAGCATTTCTTCCACTGACCCCAAGCCATCACTTCATCTTGTGCCCACAGCAGGCTGTGAGCACGCGTATGCTCACACGCCTAGCTGCTACCCCTCAGCTGAGCTACAGACAGAATATCCCTCCGAAACTCAAGTATCTGGATCGGGGCAGACACTGTTCACTGGTCGCTGTATCATACCTCTCCTCTCACTGACCCTCTTCTCCATCACATACAACATTCAATATACAGAGGTGACACTTTTCAGTGGTGACTTGGGTAATATGTGACCAAACTGACTGCTTTACTTAGGTCAAGATTTTAAGTCAAGTTATACATTTCATTCTTTCTTTTCAGTGTTTTCTGCTTTTTTCTCTATGCTTCCTAATTATGTCATTACTACTCCCTAATTTTTATAAACATAAAAAACCTACCTCTAGGATGACAGAATGATTTAATTTTCACCTTTTTCTAGTCACAGAGTAATACTTATATCTTCATTCCAGCAGCCTACTTCTGCTGCTCAATCCTATTGCCAACAGTTGCCAGTTGAGTGCACAACACAGAAATGGTGGAAGGCGAGCCATAATGCATGCAACCAAACAATGGAGGGATCAGCACTGAATAGAGCCGTGCAAGGAGTGCCTCAATCTTTTCAAATAAAGTGAGGCCAGAGAGCAGCCCAACAACGTGCTTTGCTGTAGCCATACTTGGATGCAATCACGAATGTAGCTACTAACATTCCAGCTTCCCTCACACACAATTATCATAACTGCTTGTGCAGAAGTACTAATCTCTGTGTTGCACGGATACAAATGGAAGCACAAAATTAGAGTGTGCCTCAATGAGGGAGTGTTTGCAGCCACCTGGCACGGTTGGAGTGTCTCATTGGCCACTAATGATGTCATCCCTGTGCTCACCATTAGCTGATAAGCAAAATTCTGTCATGTTAGCAACGCAGCACTTTGTGTGGCAATTGTAGGAAGACTGCTACGCATCTCGGGTGATAGGCACCGCTCACTCCAACACTGATTTTGCAACATAATCTGCAGTAAACTCTCAACTAGAAATAAATTTCTGGTGAGGTCTCACTGTTGAACATGGACCACACAAGTCTTGTCGTACAGAGTAAGGGCTCCGTTAGGTGCATCGACATGAAAACAGAATTCAGGGCTTCTTGTAAAGTAAGCTGATGTGAATTCAGGCAGCAAAGCCTTTTGTGTACAAAGAGCAATGAAACGCTGTTGCCTCTGATCTGAAAGAAGCGTTTCCTCACAAACCTGCAGTCATACTCCACTAAGAGATTTCTTCCAAGGTTGAGGGGAGATTGAGGGTGGGGCAATTAAATAACACTTCAATAAATAATAAATTTCACATCACAGTGCCTGCTTAATGTAATCCCTGAAAAGGCTAAGCAGAGACAAATGATTGTTTTAAACGAGACTAGGTATGTGTAATTGCTCATGCAGCTTGTGTGTCAGATGAGAACTGTAACAAAAATCCTGTTTGTATGCTTTTATGTAAAAATAAAACAAAGAGCGTAAGTATGCAAGTCACTGAGTGTGCCTAGGAGAACTGAGTGTGCATACTATGCAGACTGAGTGTGCATACTAGAACAGAAATACCCTACTTGCCTTCAACACATGCTTTTTCTTCACTCAAAAAACTGACAAGAGAACTTGAAAATACATGCATAATGCATTCAAACTGGGGAAACAAATGCAGTGTTATGCAGCAACAGAGAAAATCAGTGGGCTAGTAAAATATACAAAAGCTTGAGGGCAGACCTCAAACATTAACTGCCAAAATTGTCAAAAGCCCCAAATTCCTGCTCACAGCACATTGTTCACCCACAAATCTAACTGTGTCTGGTGACAGCGAGGCAGACAGCATCTCCCCTTACACTGCTGGCTCCAATGGGAGCAGGCTGCTGCTGCGCCTGCCAGGGCTCCCACCCTGCCCATTGGCCTGGGCCTGCCACTGTCAGGTTCAATTCTCTGTAGCCAGGTCTACTATGGCCTTGCTCTCTGAGCAAGAAGCCAAGACAAAGTTCACGCTTCTTTTTGCCGCACTGGGCTCACTGCCTAATTCAATACACCTGCCTATTTGTCAGCTAGAACAGACCAACTGATTTTCTTCATCTCTCAAGCCTATACATCTTTTCTTAATTACACCTGTATGATAAAACTCTTTATAAAAAAAAAAAAAACAAACCAAATTCTACAAAATTTAAATAATGTTGGTGAATTAAGTCTGTCACCAGATAGTTTCCCAACACCCTCTGAAGGTAAGCAGATCAATTCTTTCCTCTCTCATCACTGGGGTGTATACAGATTCATCATTTTTCAACTGAGTTATCTCCTCTTTAGAGCATCCTTTACTTCTCTGACATTCCTCCTGAGTTTTGTCTACCCAAGGGACTACAAGTCAATACAAGGAAATACTGCTCCACAAAATTTCCACCAACCTTACTGCCAAACAAGTTCTTTATCGGGCTTTTTTGCTTTTATTAACCTGAAAGAGAAGTTTGAGGAATGTTTCCTCTCTTTCCTGGGAGAACCATGCATACTGTAGTATATTCTACTTCTAATCAGTCCAGTGAACAATCTCATGGGAGACAAGATACCTACTGCCAATTAAGACACAGGGTATCCAAAGGTTATTTACCTAAATAGCTCATCTAACAGTGGCCAGTGATGATGTGATCTTTCCATTTTGCAGTAAGGAAAAGGCTTCATCGTGTTTTTGACACTGAGCTACACAACCCCACAGACATCAATTTTTATAGAGGAAAAGAACTGTTCTCCTATCCTTCAAAGGCTACAGAACTGTTGTTGAAGTCACGAACACTGCAAGGAAGGGGAGGGAGGCATAAAACCAGAATGGAGGCAGAAAGACCTACTGGAAACCACGGAAAACATTTTGCAGTTGGCTAGGGCTCCACACACACCTCCTTACCTTGTTGATGTTTACAAGCAGCACAATGCTGCCTTCTCCAGGTTGAAGTTTCACACTGAATGTTTGCTGTGTTTGCAATTTGGGAATGCTCACAGTTGCAAGACCTGCAATTGGCTTGGAGCTGACTACATCAAAAACAGACTCGATCTCAAGACTCCATTGCTGAGCACTCTTTACTAAGTGAAGGGGGAGAAAAAAAAAAAAAGGGAATTTAGGAATTGTGCTTATATACCTATTAATTAACATGATCACTCATCAAAGAAGCAACTGAAACACCTCAGATTAAATTTAACAATTTTCAGGCTATGTTTGAGCCAGACCTACAAGGTTAATCTTGTTTAGAGCATTTAATAGCTGTGTTTACATTTGCTGACTCGGAAGAGAACTGCGCGATATGATTCATGTTTTATAACTCTTTTTTTTCTTGTTGTTCAAAAGCCATCCAGGGCTTTTTCAGAGTTCTGTACAAAAGTCAGAGACCATGACACCAGTTACTTCATTAGGAAGGATTTTTTTCCCCCCAACTACCATAGACATTATATTTGCTTTTAGTCAGCACTCGTATGAACATGGTACTCTTTGGGAAAGATCGTAATCACAAGGCAGTACAATCACTTTTGTCAATGAGACAAAAACAGTATTAACAGAAAACAAGATGAATTCATCCCAGAGTCACTAGACAAAATGAATGGAGTTATACTGGGGATGAATTGGGCCCATTGTGTCTAGACTTGATGGGCTGTATCTTTATGTCCCTTCTGCCGCATAAGTGTGGGTGGAGGAAACAAGTTAATGACTTCCCTGAGATGTCATTACCTACCTACAAACATAGCCTGGCTAATCCTATACTTCAACTATTACAGAAGAACATCTAAGCAAAAGCAAACAAAACAGAAAACGAGGAAAACTAGAACTAAAACATATTTTGTATACTCAAGCTACTAACATAGTACTAATATATTTCCTTTCTCTTTTCATGTTTATATTCTAGATCTGCTTCCTCCAAGAGGGAAAGAGAGCTCCCTCCAAAAGCAAAGTATAAGTATCACGTTCAGCCCTGGTGTGATTTTCACTGTCTTATATAGAATGGAGCAGGGAATGTGTGCCCAAGTTTATATTACGCTCAGCATTACCCAGGGAATACCAATTTTCAGAAATGCTGAAGGGGTTAAAAAACCACCCAGCCCACAAGGGTCGGCCATTACAGTGTTTTCCCTTCCCTCCAAGGACATACAGAGATTTCAGCCCACTCTTAACTGCATGAACTGTGGGGTCTAGCCACAGAAATAAAGAACAATGAATCTTTGACAGACTCCGTGGTCAAAAGGCTATCTGACACCAAATCTGATGAGCAATATAACTGCATAGGCAGCTTAAATTCAAGTTGTTCGTTTACTTTCTATTTTTCACATGTTATTATGTTTGAATACTAATAAACTCTGCCTCTGGTTCCAAACCACTCTCTGCTGAATGAAGCTCTCTCCACTTACCCAGAGAGCAAGACTTTACCTACCAGAAGGTGGAGTTGTGGGAATGTGGGAGGGACCTGAAAAGATTTTTACTGTAACTAAATTTTAGAGAGCACACAGAGTCTGTGCTGGGGCTTTCCATGGAAATTCTAGTCACGTTAATTCTAGCTAAGACCTGCAGCTATTTCAGGAAGCTTTAAAAGCAGCCAGGGAGTGACGTCTTCCTCTTTTATTCATACACAACAACTCTATTCCCAAGGGATGAAATTCAACCCAGTGCAGAGGACTCGTGCTAGCTTTTACTCCACTGAAGACTGAGCTCAACAGGCAGTGAAAGAAAGCATGCGTGTGGTCTACAATGGGGCATATTACCGTTTACAGAAAGTTTCAACAGAAAATTAACTACTTTTGCTCAGCTGCAATGATCTTCAGGACAAAGGAGAGGAAAATCAAAGGCCATGTTAGGGGAGGAAACCGGTTTGGTAAGTTAGGTAGCAGGAATGCAGGAGTCTGTCCTCTCAAATTGCAGCCTTAACAAATTATCCTTGCATAGCGCGACTGCTTTTCTCTCTCAGACTTCATGTTGTGTCCTGAAAACTCAGCGCTCTCAAAACTCTGCTCACTGGGCATTTGTCTTTCCAATACAAAACTTAATTCCCATAGCAGCTTTGCCTTTGTTTCAAATGGAGGTGAAACAAAAGTGAGACACATTTATTTGGAGTCTTGGTGAAAACACATGCCAAGAAAAAAAGATTTTTTTCAGACCAGAACAGGTGCTAACCTCAGCTATACTACAAATATCTATGCAGTTATTCAGGGATATTCAAGGCAAAGAAGATTCTGAATTCTATCATTTTGAATCACTATTATTTGTACTGAATTACTGTTTCAAGACCTAGAAGGGTGTGCTGTGGTAAGAAATACACACAAAATCATAATAAAACAATAGAACCTTTCCTAAAATGACAGTTGAGCTTAATAGTAAAATGGTTTTTATTCCAAAGGTGAAACAACAATAAAAAGTAATAACATGACTTACCAAAGAAAGTAGTCACAGAAAAGTACAACAGGTTATAATGGTTATAGGCCTCAATCCTAACATCTTTCCAGATACCTTGAGTGGGAAAAGAAGGGCCCCAGTCCCAACTAAATGAACACTGCTCCTGGAATACAAAATGCTTATGTTATGACTGCCTGTTTTTCACATAGACATTGATGCTGTGCCAGAAATAAAAATTATTTGCTATCTAGAAATAAAATATTGCCACGCATTGAAAGAATTTTTCCAATTTCCATAAACCCAGAAAAGTCTACAGTATTTTTCTTCTTATTTCTTGACCAGAACTCTGCTGCTGCTGCTACTTGTATTAAATAAAAAATACAATTCTGTGTTAAACACTCATGTATAGCAAAATGTTATATTAGTGAGCTAACAAAACACCACCTAGCCCACCACTTAAAAAAACCCCCAAACAGTAAAAAAGTCAGAAAACCAATCCAGCAGGTTACTCTCAATTCAGCTCTGAATTGTCTTAAGTTGTAATGACAGTTTTTAATTGTATACCTAAAAGACAAAAGCAAAAAACTGATGGTTACAAATGTTCAAGTATTCTAAAATAATACTGTGTTGTATCTGAAATACTTTATCCCCTGTTTTTTGTTGTGACACCACAGATTAGTACAAGGAAAGTGCTGCACGTGTCTGGTGCATTTGTGTAGTTCAGTCATGTTCACAGTTTCTCCCCTTTTTATAGTTCCCTTATACAAAAATAAAGGGAACAGAAACATTGTTGAGAAATAACTTCTTTCTGGTTCTAACATCAGAACAACTGTCAGAATTATAAAATGCTGGTCAGGCAGAGAGGTACCTACACTACTTTCCAGGTAGCTGTTTTCAAACGTGATTAGACCTCTAGTGAACACATCCCTTGAAGACATCTATACAACTGCCCTCCAAGCTTCACAAAGCCCCAGCCCCCAAAGCGAATACAACAGATCTCCTTAAAGTCTTGTACAGTGACCTACAGTTCTAAATTTAGAGACTAATAACTTTACAGCCGAGGCATACTAATTTTGGCAAACCACATTGCACAAGCCTGGCCTATCCCTTGCCTAGCCGGAGTCAGCCTGCTGGCCTATCAAGTTGCAAACGGGCCTTCCAGGAAGCCAGCACTGTACCTATTTCAAGTGTAAAAACAGGGACAACACATTCTTAGAAAACAAGTCAGATTGAAAGCAATTTTTCCTTTATAAAAACAATAAGTAAATGAATCGCTGACAGATTGTCAGGTTTCACTGATTGTAGAGACCACTACTGGAAATAGTATGTCACAAGAACAAGGAGCTTGTATCACTGAAGTACATCACCAGTGAAGTCTTGCATTTTGCCACGGATTCCTATGAAGATCTGGATGTGTTTACTGCACTTAATACTGAATGTCAAACATGTAAACAGCTCACCAGTACTTCAAGATGGTAAGCAGCCAGCTTTGGCGATGTCCTAGTATGTTTGTTTACTTTTAAATGTGACATTGCTGCTGTTGTTACTGTATACTTGGAACTAAAAATGTTTCTGGAAATGTCTGGAGCAGCTTCCAAGTAAAGTCAGACAAACCCTCTGAGGAAAAGCACTTTCTTTCAAATTTAAGATATAGTTCAGTAACACATAAAATCATTCCTGGCCATTTTTTCTCTATAAATAGGTATACAGCTGCCTTCTTCCTTCCCAGCTCCTCCCTGCACTGATTTCTAAGAAACACCATGGAGTCAGAAGAATCAATCACCTAGCCATTTTCTCTAGCTGCTCCAAAGCTATCAGAAATATACCACAGAATTACTGAGGCTGGAATAGACCTCCAAGATCATCAATGCTACTCAAATGACAGTTTGCCTCGAGTAAGTTTTAACAGCAACGAAGCCATATCTTAAATCAGAGTTTCTGAGTTGCATTCCGTTGTATATTGCATTGTTTTTTTCACTGAATACGTACTTGTAAGTTGCACTTCACAACAACATAATAAGATGAGAACAGGCTCTCTGTTAGGTAACACTTCTCGGGACATGCCAGCACTGCCCAGTATAAATAGCACAGACCACAAGCAATAGAAAACACAAAGCTGCTTGGCTGAGACCGTTACAGCCTTGGCAATATACGCTGGTATTTGCAACAGTGAACTCTATTGTCGGCATATGTTGCTGAACCCACCCAGGGGATCAAAATGTAATGCTTACACTTTTCCCAATGCTATCCTTCTCTCCTTGCTGACTCCTTAATGAAAACAGCCTTTTAGACATTCTGATCATCCAGATGTGAAGCTTTGCCTTCTTATACCTCTTGCATTATTGATATGCTAGATTACAAGCTTCTAGGAGGGGACAGAAGGAAGCTGAGATGAAAAATATGCCCTACTTATAAAATGACATTGCAGGTTTCAGAATACATCTGTAAGGACAGCACATGGTGCGTTTCGCTTTCCAAGCCTGAAGCCAGACAATTCTGCCCCTACCTTTCTGATGAAATTAGCATGGCACTCTCCTTTCTGCACAGGTGGAGGGCACGCCGGGGGTATGCTGTATGCTTTGTGACATCTGCTCTGCTCTGCTGCGTATGAAATGGCTGATAAGAAATGGACTTCAATGAAATTGACCTCCTTGATCACGTTGGTAACATCAAAGCTCTGGGTCAAGAAAACAGAAGAAAATCCTTACAGGGCTGACATTTATTTATGAGATTTCTAATTGCTGTTATACTGGGATTTTAATACCATATATATATTCTTCAAAGGCATCTGAAGTAGTCTCAACAGGCTTTGGTTTCGAAGGAAAAGAAATGCTACTTCTTGAGCTAAAAATGAAAATACACAGTAACATTCCAGATACAAGGAAATGTTTCTGGACAAACCACTTTCCCCATTCTGAGCCCCCACTGTGGGCTGCTGCAGCACTCAGCTTGCACACAGAAGTGCTTGAAGGATAAGGACGGCAGGAGAATCTTTGCCCTCCTTCCTCATTCAGAACTCATCTGCATCTTTAGAAAGACACCCTGTTCCAGCTCAAAGTTGGTCTATACAGGAGTCCTTCCAACTCACACTGTGCTGCCAGCTTATGTACCACAAAGCACTGAGCTGCCTTTTGCACGAATGCTGCAAAGCTGTATTTCATGCCACCTCCATGCTCATCCCCAAAATGTAGAGATACACATTGTATGTCAGCACCAAATAAAGCATTTGGGGTCTTCCTCAAGGGCTCACAAAATCCCCTTCAGTGTAACTGGATAGAAGGATAAATGTTTAGTCTCAGAATTATCCTGTGCTATCAAGAAAATATGGTTACAATGGCTACTACCCATTTCTTCTTCACTGTGTTTATTTGTGACAAGCCAAGTCTTGGCAATTTTTTCCAACTTGTGAGCAGCCCATCTAGCATTGCTTACAGCTGTAGCATACAGCGGGGATCACACAGCAAAGAGCAACCCCCGTACACAGCCTTCACAGAGTCCTTCCTGCAGATGTCACTGCCATGTGGAACAGGTGAACGAAGGAGCAGTCTGGGTCACAGTAATCCCAGACTCAATCTAATGCAGTACACTCTGGTTTTACAGTGAAGGCCATTTCATGAACTGTTACAATCAAAGACAGAATGAAGTTGCAGAAATAAGGGTGAAATAATATCACTTCCCAATTCTACAGAGCCTGCTGCTGGCAATCTGTTAGATAGTCTGTAAATAACAAATAATTACAACTTCATAAAAGCTCTATGAAATTTCTTATTTTTCTTATGGTAAAACTAAGTTGCAGAGAAATTAAGTGATTTGTCCCAGGTCACGCAGACCCAGGTGGTAGAATCTAGCTCTCAAGTCTCAGGCCAGTGCCTCTGCAATAGAACCTGTCAGAATGCTGAACACTGAGATATGAGGACACCAGTTTTCCTTTGTAATTCAGTTATTCCACTATCATTCTTCCTCTTTTTTCTTTTTCTTTTTTTTTAATTCTTTACAGAGAAAAGAAAGGATTATCCCTATGCTGGTACCCAGAATAATTTTATAATATAAAGCTATAAAATTAGCTTGAATGTTTCTGCCACTCTCAAGATCATTCCATGATGAGTACTCACGTGCTGACATAGGCTAAACTCAAAAATGCAAGATAATGTTATCAAGAGCCCAATAGTAGAAATCAAAAGCCCTATATATATATTAAAAAAAAAAAAAAAAAAAAAAAAAAAAAAGGATGGAAACACAAAGGGTTTCTAACACGTGCATACTGAAATGAAAATGCACATGTAAACTATTCTAATACCAATTAGTAAGCAGATTTACAGCTAATATAACAGATTTAAGCTTAGGTTTTCTTGGAGCTGTGACAGATCCCAAGCAGCAAGACTTATATTATTAGCTGAACTGATCCTCTTGCATGGGTCCACTCATTTAGAACAAGACACATTCACCTCTAGATCTGACCCTGATGGTACTGAAAACATAAGTACAATTCTCTTTCTAACAGTTATCTGATTACACATGCAGTCCTCAGGTCAACACTTTCTGCATCCAAGAACCTATTTTAATGTGTACTGGAATGAACTGAAAGTGCTCAGTACAAAAGGGCTTTGAAGAAAAAATGGAAGCACCTTCAAGAATTAAACACATTACTTACATATCTGTTGAACATGTTGTCTGTTCTCCCAAGAGTGATATTGTTGATCAGGATCTGTGCTACTGTATCTACTCCCTCGAAAACCAAATTCACTTTCTGCCACCTCCTACAGAAGATAACATTCACATAAACAACTGTTAGAATACCAAGAGTTAACAACGCACAGGAGACAGGCAATATAAAAATGTTTGTCACTACTATCTTTAGCATCAGTTGTTCCAACTGCCTCCAAAAATGTTTAACTTTTTTAACTGTGGCTATGTTGTATCTTTAAATAGTCAAATTAAGATGACAGCTGAAGTGGCTCAAGTCTGTAACACAGCACGTTCACATACCCACCAGATATCAGATGAGTTAGCTTCCAATTAGCCTACAAATTATCCTTCCTCAGTTGACAATTTATAAGTAATTTTTATCAATTAAAAAAAAACCCACAAACCCACCAAAAAACCAAACTAAAAAAAACCACAAAAAAAATGAAGTGTTCTTTAGCAGCAGCTGCACATTACTGCATAATTTGTTTTATTAGATGCAAAAGTATGAAGCAGATTGAGCTGATGGATTAACTGGCAATTCTGCAGGAGAAATGGCACAGAACTATTTTAGACATATCTTTAATGCATACCTGACGTCAAAAGGAGTTCTGAACGTCCTGCTGTAAGTCCAGTTATCCAGTGAGATCCATCTGTACATCACATCATTAAATCTATAGTATGGATCCTAATAGCAGATCAACAAAAAGAAAATTACAAGACTTATTTAGTGATAGTGTTACTACATGAAATGAATCATAATATCCATTAAATGACCACATTATTTCAGACAGTTTGCAAATGCCAAATCCACCTTATTTAGTCCTGATAGTTATTTTCACCTTTGAAATAATATGCGAAAGCAAAATTTTGGTAATATCTGACTTTACTTATATAGGTCAAAACCTGTTTGCTAGAATAATTCACATTCAAACTAGAGGGAGCAGGATTTGCTTTTACATAAGAAATGACTGGGCTGGAAATTAAAAAAAAAATATAAAGACAGCTTGTGACTTAATGAGAGGAACAGAAACATGATCATCTTCATAATGATGGAGAAAGTAAGACTAATAGGATTTTAAAAGGCAAATAAACAGCATTTTAGGCCTCTAGGGACAGCAGTGAACAAATCTCTATAGTTTAAAATAACTGCAAATACTCCATTTTTTCCTTGTCAAGTAGTCTTGACGTGTTAAGGCTAAATGAAATTGTTACATATGGAGGGAGGGAGAAAGAGAAGAAACAAAGCAATTTCATTTGTTGTATAAAATTAAACAACTACTTTTGACAATAATCCTGCATTTACACCAAATGTGTTCTTTTCTCTTTAGTCACACTACCCAGAAAGAATAAAGACACAGTTGGTCTCAGCTACGTCCTCAACCTTTTTGGCTTCATGCTGTATTTATTACCTTATGGTGGGTCACGGTGTTCCTCACCTAGGCCGAAGGAATCAGTTATGTGACCTGACCAGCCACCGCCCTGCACCTCATACAAAGGCAGCAGAAAGGTACAGTCTTACACCCCCATGTCAGACAGCTCAGCGTGCAGGCATTGGGGTCAGTGACTGACAGCTCAGTCCAATCCTCTTCAGCAGCTCACAGCAGAACTGCTTTCACAAAACAAAGACCAATCACTTCTGGACTACATGACTCAAACCTCACTAAGAGAAAGCATAGCTGCATTAGGGTTCCCTTTGATACAAGTCTTTGACAGTCCCAGCACAACTAAACAGTTGCCATGAATAGCCAGATTCACACTGAAAACAATCTACCCAGCTTATTTTTTTTATTCTTCTTGCTGAAGCACAGATACTAATGACACTTCTGGATTTGCAATCTGAAAAACATTGTTTCACATCTTACTTTTGTTTTACAACTAATAGGGTCAGGCTCTGTAGTATAAACACAAACCTATTTAAATAGCAGAGCAAAGTTCTAACATCTAAGTAACTGTCCTCAGCAGCATAATCTCTTCTGGAGTCCCACAGTAATATAATCATTGAGCCCACACAGAGGGAAGGTTGTTGTCTTGCCTCTACATGCAATGCTTGATCAATCAGATTTCTTACTGAAGGGAGTAAGAGTCAAGAAGGAAAACCCTTGTTACCTCAGTAAAACTGTGACCTCTGTCTTGATAATACAGTATATTCTCTGAAAGTGAAATCATCGTGAGTTTACCAGAACAATTACTGAATTTTATGATATCCATACCATTATTTTTATATGCAAAATGCTTGGGGAATATTAAGATGCAAATCTTAAGGCTAATAAATACATAGTAAAATGCAAAATTTGGGCTCATAAAAGAAACTCTGTTAAAAGTACTGTATTGAGACAACAGAAGACAAGCATCAAATGTCAGAGACTGTGAAAACACACAATATGTCCTTAGAAAGCACATTTTTAACAACTGTCTTGCTTTAACATTACTTTCTATTTTATTTTAGGTTATGCTTTGGAAAATGTGCGCGTGAAATTTCAATCATTGCCATCTGTATGTGTGAAATATTTAACAAAAGACGTAAGATGCAAGTTGCAAATGCACTAGCAACTGCAGACCGTAAAGCTCAAACCAATTTGGATATTGGTCAGACAATCGACACCAGTGCCTCATCAAAGAACACCACCCAGCGTAAAAGAAACCTGCACTGCTTCTCCACAAAAGCATGGATAGACACTGAAGAGAGACCTGACGTCTGGAGAACACAAAACTGGTTGTTTAGCAGCAGAGAGAAATGTAGGAATGTTTCATCAGAGGCAGACATTACATCATCAAACGGGTTCTTACAGCAGTTTACAGAGATGCTTGTTTTAATCTCCTCAGAGCGTACTGCAGATCCTTTTCTCCTGAAGGGGCTGGCTTCTTTTGTATTAGTCTAAAGCCTTCAAACTTCAAGAAACGCATGACTGCTAAAGTATGTGTCACAGAAGGTGATAATGTTTCTTCCTCACAAGCGTCTACCTTTTTAGATTGGAAGCCCCTAGTTCTGTGTATCTTTGATATAAAACTTAATAGCTCACTATCACTGCTACTTAACTAGCAAAACAGCTTATATTTCACACAGAAAGGCTGTTAAATGCAAATACTGGTTAGTCATTTTAAGCATGACAAATGTTCTTTATCAGTCATGTGGCAATGTTCAAGCAATGCTTTTAAGGCAATTCTCAAGGTTCAGGAAAAATGCATGACCACAACAAGGTCCCGTAAGGAAGGAAAATGACTTCTCCAATACACTTGTGTGATTATTGACTTTTTCATTACTAAATGACACTGGTTTGAGTGCTGGAAGGTGTACCTAGAGAAGACAAATTGTTTGCATTTATCTGAAACAGAGTTTCATCCCACATTAAATCAGCTCACATTAAAATTAAAGGTTTATTTCAGAAAACTTCATGAAAAAAAAAAAAAAATTAAAACTCTTAAGGGCACTGGGAGACTGGGGGAATGTGAAACATGGTATGAAATAGACTGCACTTTTATGAAATATACTTCACATTCATTAGCTCACCATGTTCCTGGAAGCAAGTCATAGAGGAATGGAGAAACCAACACAGCTATTTTTAGATCCTACCAAATAGGATAGCCTCGCCTTTTCCTGCTCCCTGCAATCTGGGGGAGAATTCTGAACCAGTCAAGCTCCCTGCCTGTTTGTTCTCTACTCCCAACTTCAGTGCTGTACGCAAGCAGCAAATCACCTGCTGAGGTAAAAAGCCCTGCTACAGAGCATCAAAAGGAAGCAATTTCCAGTTCAGATAACAGGACATCAGCAGGACTTCAAAAGCACTGCCAGCCCCAAACCGAAGGCACTGCCAAGCAGCTAGATGGAAACTCCTTGCAATGATTTTAAGGGGATATTGAAAAGCTACAGTCATATAAGAGCTGCTCCTGTTAAGCAGGAAACACAAACACATCGGAAGTGAGGCTCAAAGCCCAACTGAGTGAGTTATGTCATGAACAACCTGTCCCCACGGAGGGCCAGCATCAGGCACCTGCACAACCAAGAGTCCAGGGGACAATGGCACAAACACCCGAATGACACTAGACAGAGTCACCTGGATCCAGGCAGAAGGTCAGCATATAATAAAAAGACATGTAATAAAGGGAACAAAACCCAGATTTCTTTGCCTTATCCTACCTTTGTTATGATCTAATTTGAACCTGCTTTGCATGCTCATCTCTCATATATCAACTCTGCTGATATTTTATTATATACAGCATAAGAAAATGCTGCTGATCTAATAGATTACCAACATAAAACTTGCAAGTATTATTTCATGATTTACAGTTTAATGATTTTGCTGTTACCAACTTCAGACTAGAAGCTAAATAGTTGAGATACTTCTCTATATCCATCCACTCCTTGATAATCTCAAGTGATAGCAGTCAGGACATACATACAATTTTCAGCAAGCCCATTTTCACATATTTACAGCTCGAAGTCAAGCTGAACTAACAGGAGAAATTAATAGATGGTATTCTTGGAACATGAGTTTTGGAAGTTCATCCTAAAGTAATTCATTTTCTGTAGTTACTCTAACATAGCAGTAACTGAACGTCACACTATGCTCAAGATGTGCTACAGCTAAACTCTGAGCCAAATACTACTAAAAAGTTAATCATCAAGGTATTATTATCCATTGTCTGATATTCTTATAATAGCCTGTTATATACAGCAGAGTATTCAAACTTTTATCTATTTTAGCTTCATAAGCTTTCAAAAGATAAAACTTGAGCTCCCTTTAATAGTCATCCAAAGTCTCACTAAGGCTTTTAAACACTTCCACATAAATTCACACAACTCAGCAGAGCACATACATTTTGACAGGAAATTATTTATACTAATGAACTGTTTCACCAATGAATGCCATTAACCTGTTAGAACCGTATGATACCCAGTGCAATTATTACCTGGCTTGCTCTGAAAAATCTAAGTTACAAGGAAGTGTCAGAAAAATACAACAGTATATTTTATACAAATGCTGAGAAAGCT
This sequence comes from Megaceryle torquata, assembly GCA_024611175.1. Taxonomy (NCBI): domain Eukaryota; kingdom Metazoa; phylum Chordata; class Aves; order Coraciiformes; family Cerylidae; genus Megaceryle; species Megaceryle torquata. Next base: position 26,614 of record JANIJG010010834.1, on the reverse strand, counting down.
CAAATAAATACACACTACTTTACAGAACTGCAGAAATATCACTTAAGATACATATGCTTCTGTTTCTTCTAATATATTTTAATATCCAAGTATAACCAAGACCGCTGTAACCTTCTGTGTCAAGTGCATGCCCTTGTTGTATAGAGGCAGAAACTACAGTGTTATCCAGCCCGTATATTAGCATCGGAGTTGCAGACCTCCCTAACAGTTCCTTGCAAATCAAAGTGACAGCTAATAAAAGAGAACAGCCTTTCTGTATGAATGCAAACGGCTGGCAGATGACACAATCCAGCTACAATAAGCCATATTCATCAGAACTGAAATTTTATAGTCACCTGCCAGCAGAAATGGCATCATCCAGTACTTGGACATTACATGCTAGAGAACGACTATGTCTAGCACAAAGATTTCATGCACAAGTTACCTGCTTATCAGAACTGTGCCATGAAAGAAAACACTACACTGACAGTAGTTAAAAATTAAATCTTCAGACAAAATTATTTCTGCAAATCTTTTTCCAGAGATGCAGGGTTAGCAATAGTTTCATTGCAAGTTTGTTAAATGTCTGCACTTATGCCCAAGCTTTGCACTAGCTTTATTCAAGTGACTGTTACCCTTGCTTACATGCATTTTCCATGTATTTTTTAAATTTTACATGTAAATTTCATTAGGAGCTACAGAGTCTGAATGAAATGTTATTAAAACAGCCTAGCTGAACACAGACTCTGATACTATCTTTTGCCCTTAGAGCTTTTATCATAGTTAATTCAGCATTTGAACTACATTGGTTGAGCACAAAAAATATTACCTCAGTAGTACTCAAAAGAATCCTCCTCAAGAGTATTTTCTAGGACACATGCATTTGTGCATTCAGAAAGATGTATTCATCCAATGCATATTTTATAAGCCAAAGAGTAAAGCCATCTCTAGAATGAATGCTAAGAGGATCCAGAGAGATAAGTAACAAACCCTCAGTATCAGAGAGATATCTTTCAATTCAAATGTATGGTCTGCACCACAAATTAAAGCAAGGCAGCAGACATGCAATCAGCCAGAGCATCACTGGGCAAAAACAGTTTGAGCATCGACCTAAATTTGAAATGAACCACACACAGATAAATAAGTTGCTTGCAGACTACTCTTGCAACCTAAGCCACATTTTTCAAGCTTAACACCCAGCAGCTTATTGTGGCTGCCCTTCTTCCCCTCATTGGTGAGATGCCTGCTAAGATACATTGTTGGAGTAGGCCCTCCCAGGTTTTGTTTTGAATTTCTGTTTTGGGTACTAAACCATAAAAAAATTCCCAAGGATACAGAAGTAAAGGATGCAGTGCTATTTGCCATTTGCAAATCACACAGAAAAACAGTGTATAGATTTCACTAGGTCGGTGAACATACGGGTTTAGCTATCCAAGATAATCTAGTTCCCACTAGTTTTGTTCTCCTATTTCCTGGTACAGCTTTTCAGACCCACCTTTGCATTTGATTACAAGCAGTAAGCTTTTGGATTTCTGGCCTCCTGACATCTTCAGTAGGATAAATAAAAATACTACACTCCACACCAAAGAGCACAAGGAGTAAATGAAAAGAATACTCCAGCCTAAAGCTTTTGTATTTAGACAACTATAATAAAAGTCCTAATTCTGCACTTACCGCAACCCCAAAAAGGGCTGATTTCCAGAGATAATGAGCACTGAGGAAATGGAGCAACCAGTGCTTTATGCCTCTAACATTCAGTCTGTGTGCATGATTTTGTATGTATCTATGTAGAAATAGAGGAATATGATTTTAGGCAGCTGCATTTGAAAACATTTGGCCATAAGCAATTTCACTGCAATGAAGAAACCTCAGGACCAACAGCTGAGCCACACTTTGCAGGGCGAGCCATGCATTGCAGTAACCAATTATGTCACTGGCTCCCTCCAAACAATGCAGGTTTGCAGCTTTGAAGAATGCTACAATGGTGGTGGCAGAGCTTGATGACATTTCACACTACCTGTGATAGATATGAAATCTGCTAAGGCTGCTCCTGTATTTTGATATGCTCTCCATTCCACCTTTCAAACAAAAATGTGATTCTAAAACAATTTAGTTATCCTGGAGCAATTATTTGTGTGAATGCTTCTTTCTGTAAATGGGGCTTTGCTAAACTAAGTAAGAATGGGTTAAAATCTCTCTTAAATTACCTGTACACACCTATACATAGAAACAAGTTCCCTCATTCCAAGCTTGGAACTAACCAGACACCAGCCAGGTCCAGTCCAGAGGTCAAGCAACCACACTAATGAACTATTTCAGTTAACTCAGCTCCTCTACGGAGCGTACAAATTCCAACACCACCATCTTAGCAACAGTTTCCAGACTACAGCTGGTTCACACTGGCCACATCAGCATGTGTTTGCAGCAAGTTCATACTTGTACTCACATAAACATGTTCTAAGTGTCCACAACCAACCATCATTGATTTAATTAGCCAAGCACCCATCTACCTATTAGCAAGACCCGTGCTGCCAGCCAGCAGGCTGACTAAGCTTTCGCGCCTCTGTGCAAGCTTGGGATTCTGCCCAGGCACATGAGAGTTCATGATCTCAGCCTCATTTCCAAATATCATACTGCTGCTTCAAATGACTAAAATTACAAGTCACTTCACAGCAATGCAGCTAAATCAGCAGCCACATTTTCTCACTTCATAGAAGTACTTCATGTGAGTAGTTAAACATGAGTCTTTCATTACATCATTTTGTTGCCTGCATGAGTCAGTGCATTGGTCACAGTTTCTCCAGAATGATTATTCACGCTTCTTATAGCAACACCTCCCAGCACAGCCAAACTTGCCAGTTTACCTTATGCACTTCTGTGTGGGAGAAACTGGCGCAGTTCTCTTCACCGATCCTCCATATATAGTCTGCCTGCTCACAGCACTTTTTAGAACTTCAGAAAACTATTTTAAAACCTTAACTGCGTATGTTCAAAATGTCATGTCACTTAGCACACAGACCATCACGGCGCTGCTTATCCCTTCTAAGTGTATTTACTTTTCCAATGTTGACTATTTCTTTTATCTGGCAATGACACTCTTTGGAATCTATTATTAGTCCTGGGATTCCCAACCTATGCCAACACAGAATAATGCTAAATTTATCCTGCCTGAAATGGTGTCACTGTCTCCTTATACCTCTATAACCTCAGTCACAGCAGAGCAGGATCATAATCTGAGGCATAACAATTAAAGAATCAAAAATATAAAATGCATGCATCCAGAGTATTTTTTTAAATAAATGATGCACAAGAAAGGCTACAGTGGGCCCACAATAAATACAGTATCTAGAGATGTCTGATATACTCAGAAAATATACAACAGTACTTCTTGCTTTCTAGTAGAGTATTTACCAATTCAGTGCATTATTTTGCTATTTTTTTATTTGTTTTTATGTTTTCTTTTTCTTGTTCATTTTAGTTTCCACGTATTTCCTTCCAAAAAAAGGCATCTTGTTTTAACAATGACCCAGTTAGTGCCAGGGTCTTGTCAGGTCTGAGTGACAAGCAGCTTATGCTGGTGTCAGGGTAATTTGCTACCTATCTACAGCTGCAGTTTTGATCATTTGTCCCAGAAAGCGGTCACTATATTTTCATACATCTGAAAACGAAGAGGCAATAGTAAACAGAAGTGGCAAAGCTTATTGAAAGCGTTAAGGCAGAAAGTAGTTTTTTAAATGAATCAGTTTTGTACCTATGTTTCAGAATACACTTCCCTTAGGCACTGTGGGAGTATACAACCGCAAGTGTTGATCAGGTGCCCTTGCAAGTGTCTGAAATCCCTAGACTTCTTGCAACAACAAGTCAAACTTCAACAGGGTGGGTTTAGCTTGTCATTCCTTTGAGGTAACATTCTCGGTAAACACGACTTACATGCTGTGATGACATTGCAGATACCTGGCATCAGCGCCTTGGTTCCGAGTCAAAACCACAGAAATCTCACACTGCAGAGCACGGGCTTGCATTTGTATCCCTGGCCAAATCTGGGACTGCTCTGCCGTGGATAACTGGAAGTTATCCTGAGGATACTGGAGCCACCAAACCCTTCGCCACTGAAGGGACTAAGGAAGTCTGACAGCTACAGCAGCAACGCTGGCAAAACCTGCAGCGGTGGAGGCAGCCCCTGGGACAGAGCGGTGTTTTAGGGAGTGAGGGTTTTGCCTCTAACCATGCTTCTGGACATCTCACGGGGGGGCTGGTTTTGTTTCATTGTGGCAAGCTGCCCACTTCAGAGAGGCAAGGCGAGTGGCCGGCCGCTCCTCGGGCGCCGCCACACCGCAGCGCCCTGCCCGGCTCTCCCCACCGCGCCCCAGGCACGGCCGGACACGGCCACGCCGCCGGGGCGCCCCGAGGGCGAGAGCGAGCCGGCGCGGCTGCCTACCGTACCTGGATGAGGCCGCGGCGGTGCAGGGCGGTGTGCACGCAGCCCGGCACCTCCCCTCGGAGCACCACCGAGCCGTTCCCGTTGCTCAGCCCCCAGCTTCCCCGCAGGCTGTGCGCCTCCGGGCCGCCCGCAGCCGAGACGCCGGCCGGGCCCGCGGCCGCCACCAGCAGCAACAGCAACGGCGCAGCTGGGCCCGTGGCGCTGCCCGCCAGCCGACATGGCGTCCGGGAGGAGCGAACGGGCGGCCCGGCTGGAGCGGCGGCCCCGCGCAGCGGCCGCCTCACCGCCATGGCCCGCAGAGCCGCTGCTGCGGGACGACGGAGGGACAGACAGACAGACAGACGGGATGGGGGGGAAGCTGTCCCCACGGCCCTCGGCCACCTGGCCACGTCCTCAGAGGGCTGGGGCGGCGCTTCGGGCCGTTAGCGGCCGTTGAGGGTGGAGCGGGCGCGCGCGGCTCCTCCCGCCGCCCGTTCACGGCGCCTCGCGGCCGCGCGACAGTCTCTGTGGATGGCGGCGGGAAGAGGGAAGATGGCGCTGCGCAGCGCGAGCCAGGGCTGCTCCTCGCAGGGCTTCGCGTGAGCTGGAGAGCGGCTTCCCCCCGCCCGGGCCGTCCCTGAGAGCGAGCGAGGGGGCCACGACCCCTTTCCCGCCCTCGCCCCGGCTAAAGCGGTGATGGGCACTTGGCACACCCCCCCGTCCAAGAGCCTCTTCAAGCAGGTCGGCATAGGAGAGGACAGGACGGCTGAGCAGATGTAAGAGCAGAAGAAAGGAAAAAAAAAAAGGAAACAAACCCCAAAACCAACCACAAAAAACTAAAACGTGGGATCATTTTGCTCCAAGAAGAGGAGCAGTGGAACGCTGATTATAGGAACATCATAAGGTTACAGATTTTCAGCTGTAAAGGCTTTAGGAAACTGCAGTGAAGTGGGAGGAATGAGGAAGAGCTGCGCCAAGACTGCAACAGGCACTTTCAGTATTGACTCCCTTAAGTCATGAGATTTTATATAGCCCCACATTTCCACCTCCTTTCCCCCCCCCCAGAGTTAAGAGGTGTATAAAATTGGATTAAAATAGCCCCCCCATTCTCAACACCTCCTTGAAAAAATACTCCCGTTTCTCGTAACGCAGCACTAGTGCTCTTGCTGTGGATTCGATTTATAACAATTATGTTCATCTGCAAAGGAGAAGGGTCAGCTCCAAAGAAACAACCTGGAGTATGGTTTCCAAACCGCGCTGTAGCTTTCTTGCATACCCTCACTAGCTTAATCCGTTCTTTCACAGCCCAAAACCAGGAATTAAAGCAGCGAGTTCTTAAACGGCTCCGTGGAAGGAGTGAAAGGCAATCAGTGGCCTGAGCTACTCTTTTAGGCATAGCCAGCCCCCCTACTTCATGCTCTGTTTGCACTGCATACCAACCAATAGCATTCAGAAAAAAATCCCCAACCAATTAACTGCAGGAATTTATTCACTTTTTCCATTTCTGTCCTTATGTTTTCTTACTGTCTATAGACTAAAATTATGAATGAATATATAAAACACCTTGGGATGCTAAAGAGTTAATTACTTTAACAACATATGTACAATCCATATACCAAATCACTTAAGAATAAAGTGTGACTGATAAAAAAACCCCACGCTGCTGCACAGAGTGCAAGAATGAGTTGCAGACAAGATGAGATACACCCAAGTTCTGGTTTAGCTTCTGGCTTTCACACACCTAAATCAGCACACCGTGAAAATCTACACTAGGTATGTCTTTGAAACATCACTGAACATGCTCAACATGCCTTTAGATTTTTTGATCCATATCATTTTGAGCTGACAACCCTTCATTTCCATACAACATAAAAACACCAGGCCTTCCATTCATCTACCATATAAACTACATGATATAACCACAGGTGATTTTTTTTTTCCACCCATAAGAGAAGAGGGAGGCATGGTTCTGAGAAATACTGGTACAAGGAGAGAAACAGCAGCTGATCTGTCACTCTGAAAAAAATCTCTGCTACCAACTTGAAAAAGGGAGGGGACGCATGCTGTTTGGCAGAGGTCTGCGAAGGCAGTTAGCTGTTGGAACAGTTACTGTGCGTGAATGTGGCTTACTCAGTCTTGAAAACACAATCTATTGACTAACAGAAATGCAGATCCCATTTCAGTTCAACTCCCAATCATCTTTTAGTGAGATTGGCAAAAAAGACTATCACAGGAGACTGAGTTATCCCCACTGGCTTTGCATGTTGTAGAATTGAGTCAAAATTTGTATCACCTTTAAGAGCTCTGACTATAAAATCATTACACATTGATAGTAGAAAGCCTTGTTTTGGTTTTGCCCTCATCTATCAAGGAGTAATGCTTTCAGGACAATCAAACTATTCAGGGTATTTTCCTTAAATTCACTCATACAACACTAAAATCATTTAAACACTGGAGAGATCTTGTATGACATTATTTCCCAAGAAGCAGATTTACAAAGAATTAAGCTTTAATGCTACCAAAGAGCAACTGCAAGCTGCCTTCCCCCCCACCACGCCCCCCCTTTAACCTTTTTCAGCAAGTCATGTGGTAGTTTCCCAGTAAGAAGGAAACTGCATTTCAAGATGTTTACTGTACTTCCGTGTGTTTTCTTTGCCTTTTATTCTCACTGCTGAAGACAGACTGGAGCAACATGCAAAAAAACCCCTCAACCTAAAAAACAATGCTGTAATTAGGTATTCTGAGAACATGCAGTTTCCCTGTTCGAGGGTTATAATTAAGTTAAATCATGTCTCATTTTCATGTCCCAGTTTTAGGGTTTGTTTTTTGTTTGAGGGTATTTTTATACAAATTACTTTTTTATTGTTTAAAGATACAAAAGTCTTGAAGGCTGTGATTTTATCTTTTAAAATCTTAAGACACAAAGCAAGATCTTTTATGTGGCTTTCTTCTGCTTTGTACCATATTTGATTTCTTTCTGAAATGCCACAAATTTATGAGGTTACTACAGTTCTTACTTTACGATACTGCAAGTGGATATTCTTTATCAACTAAGGCAAAAAGCTGAAGGCAAAACAATGCCTTCATCTCTGTTAGAATAAATTCAGAGTAGTTCCATTGAAGCTGCCCAAAATCTGCCGAGTTAAGCCAGAAGTCTTTTGTTTCCGATTGCTATGCAATCTTTATCATCACAACAGGCTGCTGCTGTTCTCTTTCACATTCATGTTCAATGAGTTCATGTAAAGGTTTTAAACAAACAGGTTCTCACAGATTTGGCTGCAGTACTTTAAGATATTGCTGCCCCCACCTGTCCACCCTGTACCATTCTTCTGCTGAAGGTTACCACCTCTGAAATAAAACAGGAGGTGTTCACACCAGCTCCTACTGCTTTTGGTAACCACACACCGCTGTGGATACCACCACCACAGCCCATTTATCAAAGATGCAAACCAGCCAAAGGATCATTTGCTTCTGGGGGTTTTGCATAGATGCAGCAACATCGATGCAGACATGTAGGATAAATACTGGTGTCCAACCGGACTGGTGTTTGCATGACTGTAAATACCTTCTGACAGTACAGCACATCTGTATGAAAGCTCTACAGCTCCTCAACCTAATGCCTGTCCTCTCCAAAACATAATTCTGCTATGCAAAATAATTATTTTCTGAGCTGGCATAAAGGCAATATGGTCCCTCCAGCCATGGGTTTGCAGAGGGCAGACAGAACACACACATTTCAGGTATTATTCGGTATTTACCTTGAATTCCATCCAGAAAGAATATTAAAAATAAAATGAGATAATAAATTAACACTGCTTTTAGATGAGGACACTATACATCACTAGAATACTATACTAGGCTATCATGAGCAAAATGACAGTCTAAGTGGTAGGCCTAAAGTTTCTTTCATATTATTGTGAAGTCTGTAGGTCATTGCAAGAGGATTTCCTTAGTAAACAAAATTACTCAGCACTAACAATCAGGAGTAATTAAAAACAAGTACGTGGAAGGAAAGCTTCTGCTCCAGGCAAATGCTATATGGAGGGGAAATGAAAAAAAAAATCAGTAAAAACCATTTTAAAATTGCATAAGCAGGTGATGGACTGAGTATACCCTTAACCTTCATCGGGTATGCTGGTGCAAAGCCTTGTATTTATAACTCCTCTTAATATCTTGCTTTGAGATGGGCTCAAACCACAGGATTTAGGTTTCAGGCCACCACCTTCCATAGCACAGACGTGGAAAACATAAGGATCTTAAAAGCCAGCATGACTACATTTCTAAATTCAAGTTCTTCAGGAGGTGGAATCCCCATAGCTTTTATTTTCTTTAGTTTACAAATAACTTTGAAACAATCCTCATCTATTTATAAGGTTATGTAACATTGACCATTATCATTTTACCCTTTGTCACATGAGCAGCAAAATCACCATCTTAAGACTAGCTATAGTGCTGTCCAAGCTCACCATGAACTCTCATTACAACCTAAGATCTAGAACCAAAATTGGTTCTCTGGCACTTACAGGAAACCAGTAGTACACACGGGGACAGTATGAAACAGCTTAACCATTCTTAAAGGTCTAAGTCTAGACAGTCATCTGCGACCACAATACTTATCCCTAAACACCTATAATTCAATCCCTCAAAACTTGAGTATCACACGTAATAAACCGTTTCTCCCGTGATGGAAGATTGAGAGGCTTCAACCAAGTACTTCACTTTGTACTTGTGGCACTTTGCCAGCTGAGTGCAGGACATACCGAACAGATTACGCTAACTATAAAACAGATCTCCAGCTTACTCATTTAATGAACGTTTTCCACGCAGGTGAGCAGTATGAGAATGACAACAAAATATGATAGCTGATAAATTAGATGAGTAAATTGAAATGGATTTGAAGTTGCCAGAAGGGCTGGGAGCTGCATTTCTTTTCCTAGCTCAGCCACCCCAGACAAGCCACTGGGGCAGGTCAGGACCTCTGTTTCTTAGGCCTTTGGTGGGGGTATTGCACGTGGCTTCAGCACTACAACAAACTGTCCATTCATTTCTGCAAAGTGACTCTAATGTGAGCACCAGGGAGTACTCAAAATAGCTTTACTGAAAACTATAGGTACTTGAGACGTTTTTTCCTTTCAGCACCTACAAGAATTATTAATCAATTAATCCCCCACTGAATTGACTCAAGCCCCACATATGCAACAGCATAAGCCAAGGGCCTGCCTACATGCCTTGCAGGACCAACTGAAACTGAACTGTACAACTAGAAGTGTCACCCAGATGCTCCTTGAACTCTGACAGGCTTGGTGCTGCAACCACCTCCCTGGGAAGCCTGCTCCACTGACCCACCACCCTCTCAGCAAAAAGGTTTTTCCTAATGTCCAATCTGAACTTCCCCCAACACAGCTTCATTCCCTTTCTTCATGTCCTGCCATATTCTCATACTGTCTGACTACAAAGTCTAGTACTAAGTCCTAGTCAAAATTCTAGTACTTTGACACTTGCACTGGAAGCAGGGAAGTCACACAGCAGTTTTATGTCTAGAAACAACAAAAAGCCTTAGGAATGTGAAAAGAACCTCATCTCTTCAGCAAAGTCCTTGGTGAAATAAGGGCCCACATCTTTTCAGGGAGTGGTTACATTAACATATTACTCCCATTCATTTTATTTACAGTTGAATTTGCAGCCCAGTGGATCCATATAATCTGGTGCTTAAACTATGGTCTATACCTTTGATAGCTGCTACAAGTGTCGCAGTTCCACGGAAGAGCTCTGTTTTCTCACCACCTGGGCTGCAGGTAGGCACAAAGGCAAAGGCAGCCAGTAACAAAGGATCTGAAAACACAAGAGCACACTGCTGGGGCTTCTCCAAGATTGTTTCAGAAACAGCTACTCAGAACTGGTACAGATCTACTGAAAGGAGGAAAGTTACACATAACTGCAATTAATTCCTTGTATAGATATTCAAGCCATATATTGTATATATTCAGCATGCCTTTTGGTGTCTATAGAATATTTCACAAAAGTGCCACAATATTCTGAAGGTATTTTAAGTTCTAATTATTAGTGAGTTAGAACGAACAACGACCTCTGCTTTTGGCACTTTTTACATACTAGCAGAATAACCAGCATTCAGCAAACAATCATTTCCAAAGATATGGCTCTGTTCAACGGGCTTCTTCGCCACAGGAAGCTGTCATGACTCCCAAAGGTTAGTAAGAACTTAGAAGGTTTAAGAAGCATAATCATCTTGAATACTTAGCTGTCAATAAAGGTTCTATTGATTCTCTCAGCATTTTTTTTTTTACAGCTTAGCAGCAGCAGTCATATTGACAAATACAGTTTTAAAGGCCTGGAACTATGCCCTGAAGAATTTCACTCACACCAAAAAGATACTTAAAACTATTTTTCTTAAAAAAAAAGAAAAAAAAAAGGCTATTTAGTCTAACTTAGTTCAATATGCCTAGTAGGTGGACAAGTTCCTTGGTATTCACTCTGGAGTGCTCCATAGATGGTGACAGCAAAGAAGGTTGACTTGGAGGACAGAAGGGTACAACTAAGCTTCCTTTCTGCCATCTCCTGCTTTGACGGTTAATACTGGACAGCTTCACACTGACATAAGAAAGCCACTGCTTTCTGACTGACTGGAGTCACTCGTTGCTTAGTGAGCATCTTGGTGGCAATTTGGAGAATTTTCAAGACCTCTTCTGTTTTGTTTTGTTCTCTTAATACTAAGGATGCTGATCTGCTGTTTATCCTTCCAGCTTCCCGGCAATGACCCGTAATCTTCTAACCACAAACTATGATTACTGCTACTTCCTCCTAGCACAACTCTTGTAGAAGAGCTTATCATTTAGCTGCAGCTGGCTCAGAAGGTACAGCTGGCTGCCCTCTGAACTGTCCACGCCCTAAATTATTCATGATGTGTGTGTCAGCATGCGCTATATGGTAACTTCTCTTTAAAAATTCAGCAACACTGACAACACTGAGCTCTTCTCCTTTACTCTTTCTGCTCACCTGTCTGCACTCTAGATTCCTAATCTACATGGCAATTGTATCACCTATACTCACCGAACCTACAAATTTAGGAAACTTTAACCCTTTTTCTTCTTACAATTTTTACAAGCTCTGCTCCCACCTAGGACCACTGCAGCAAAGAGAGGAAAAAGGTTCTAGGTTACCCCTTTCCCCTTTCTAGACTTTGCACCTCAAGAGGTATTACTTGCCCTAGAAGTTGCATAAAATAGTGGTTGGTAATTTAGAAGCACTCAAGAGTCCTCAGGCACTGCCTTTCTAAGTTATATGAAAGATGCTCCATGAGACCCAGGAAGGCAGCAAAAAGAAGCCTTATCTAGCAGGGTAGGTGTGAGAAACAGGCAAAACCAAGTTCAGGTCTCTGAAGAGCAGAGACCAATACTGCAGGGTGGCTGTGGGAAGGAAAACAAGGTTAAGAGGGCTGATTGGTCAACTACAACCTACTTCTCTATCAGGTCTCCTGCCCTGTGAACCAGAGATGTTCTAGCTTCAGTTAAGCAGCAAATTTCAACTTCTCTCTTCATCTTCCTCTTCCACCCCTGCCCCACCCCCCCCCAAGTAAAGCACAGCGTAATGTAGGTACAGCCAATAAAATGCCACATGAAAAAAAAAAACAACACAAAAAACAACAACAAAAAACCAACCACCCAAACAAAAACGCAAAAAACCCACAAAAAACCCAACCAAACTGTTTCAAGAAAGAAGTTTTACATCACAAAGTTTCAAGGTAACGGTTCAATGGCTTTCCACAAGCCTGTCTTCTTTTGTTTTCATTCTGAAAAGTAGGAATATTTATGTATATCAGTATTGGAAAGAGTATTATGTGCAAAAAAATGCTACCTGCATTTTCTTAAAGCTTGAGTTTTCTCCAACCATTTATGGTTAATCCAAACAAAGTGGTTTCACTTCTTTCCCAGTTTATAAATTATAAATTAAGGCTATGGAAATGCACATCCTTTGCACTCAAACAGTAACTCTGAGTGTGAAGTGCAGCACATACAAAGTAGAAGCAGAAAAAATCCTACCTAAATTAAGTAACAGCCACCTACCTACCTCTGCTCTAATTCAATTGCTTGAGAGTGTGATGCTATCTTGAAATGCAGCTTTCAATGGATTTGGAATGGATTCTCAGGAAACATAAATCAGTATGTAAACAAGATGTAAGAGACATCCTCATGAAATACAACCCAAACTGTAAAAACACGAAGAGCAGTTAGTACAGTCAACAATGGAAACAGGAGGTCACAATGCCATTTACACAAGAAAGTTCTACCTCTCACTCTGCTTAGACTCGCTATCTGCACTTGGCCCACGGCAGCTTGTAACTGAGCTTAAAACTCAATCCCAAGCAAACCATGAAGTCCCGAACCAAGGGATTTTGATATGCCAAAACCTGAGGTCAAAGAAGACTTAACACTAGTATATGTTGCACATCCTTTACTGCAGGCTTCGGCTTACACGTTTCAGGTAATTTCTCTTTGTGGACAAACCAGGAGAAACTTTGTCCTGCTTTTTACAGCACTACTATTTACCAGTGCAGAACTTCCATCTTGGGTGTGAAAAGCCCTTCAATATTTATGCAAAACTGTATTAAGCACCCCAATTATACAGAAATTATTATATCCACAAGATTTTATAGCATTACTACCATATTAAAAAAAAAAAAACAAAAAACAACCAAACATAATGGTTCATAAAATCAGCTTAAAAAAAGCCATGTTCATTCTGCTGGGGGCTTGTATTTATTTCTGCCACACTGTGTGCAGAGTCACACAGTGGCTTAATACACATTAATGGCATGCTGCCTTTAGAAGCGTACGTGCCACTTTCCTATTCATTACAGCATCGCTGAAGTAAGAAAGCCACCTCCAAACATCATGCATCTCCCTCGCACCTATTTTAGTGGAACTGGCTAATGTGTTCAAAAACATTCCCAAACCTTTCAGAGGTCAGCACTGGAGGTTCTAACAGAAGTCTCCTGAAACTTTTAAGGCATTAAATCCTCACTGGGCTTCACAGAAAATCTGAAGACAGGGTGAAGGAAATAAGACACAGAAAAGCTCAGCAAAACACACAAAGGCTAAATTTCTACTTCCAAGTTTGTCAAGGCACCTATGTCAATTAGGCCAGACAGATAGGCTTAGGAGGTACAAGACTAAGGGACTTCTCACAGAAGATTGAGCAACGCTCAACTCCAAATGCTAAACTCCAGCCAGCACTAATCTATAAATGGATGTAACAGTGCCATGTTACGAAAGTTGTCTTATTCTCCACTCGTTGTGACATGAGGGCTCCTACAGTCACTAGCAGTGATACTTTCTTTCCTCAATGGTCTTCCAAGTACAGACACAAGATTTAGTGCCTTATAAGGAGTACCACTGGACTTCTTACTCCAGTGAGAACATTCCAAACCTCACAATAGGAAATACACCAATGGAATAATGGCTATTTTGAGTAGATCCTCCCATTTCTAAGATATCTTTGAGTTAATTAAGTTTTCTGCATTTACTGTCAACAAGATTAATACCACAGCAAAGAATCTGTAAACCTTGCTTTGGTAAGGGTATCCTATCCCAGAGGATTAATAGCTTTATACCCAACAGTGCTCTTTGCCTGAGCTGACACATCTTTGCTATTCCTCCTCACAAATTTGTCAGGCGTGAGGGGTTACAGACTCACACTAAGCTCTGGACATCAGGTTGCAACCGCAGTTCCCCACTTAGATGCCAAGGATTTGAGTTGCATGTTCAGTAAAAAGTTGTGTTCCAGAAAGTTGTCTTTGAAAAAACCCAAACCATCAGACTCATGACTATATGAACATGTTTTCTTTCACACTTGCAGCAAATACTGAGAGATAAGAAGTGCTGAGGCTTACCAGGCCAGAGGGGGAAAAAAAATAAATCCTCAAACAGGCTTGATTTAGAAACAAGCACAGGCTTCTCTTTTCCTCAGCAAAACTGAATACGAGTTTAGTCTATCAGTGTTCTCTAAGATCATCATGGGCAGCTCTTCAAGAACACAGGAAACAGCTTTATTTGTGCATTCCTTCTAATGAATGATGGCATCCCACGTGAGGGGCTAAACCGAAGTCAAAACTCCCATCCAAGATAAAGACAAAGGCATTTCCAAATTCTGTTCCCACACCACCAGTATGCCAAAGCAGCTGGAGCAAAACCAGCTGCCCAGCTCTCCAGTTACCCTTCTTCCCACAGGGGCAAAATAGCATCACCATCTTGTAAGCAACTGATCATATTCTGCATGTTACATCTGTGATGGGACAACACACAGTTAATACAAGGATGAGTGAGGTTAAGGCAAAAGCCAGAATTACCCAGATGATTTGCAAAGCCTAGGATTCTTAAGTGAAGAGCTTGAGTATTCTCAAAGGCAATTAAACTCAACAGCAGCCATTGAAAGAGAGCAGCTCACTCTCTTTATGAATTCTCACCAACATTTCCAGTAGACAGACAAAAAAAAAATCAGGCAAGCAAGGATATTTACCACACATCCTTAAAAAAATTCTCAAGTATTACTTCAGGCAAAGCTGTCCCATCAAATTCAGTTTCATTTCTGGCACCTATCGCTGTGAAGATTAAGCTCATCACCTCTTCTAACCTAACCAAGACAGACAGCTGCTCTAGAAATAGCTACAGCAGTTACTGCTGCTCACCTGGAAGCTACTAAACTCTTTCCCCTGCAACTGATTCACACTAAACAAGCCACCTGTCACCTCACTGCAGTACAAAAGAAACAGACAGCTTTGAACTACTGCTGCAGAAGACTCGGTGCTTGCTTCTAAATGACACAGGAACCAAAGTTACTCCAGGACTGGTGGGAAGCAAGGAGAATGGCAAGTCACAGTTTATGGGCACTGGTTCAACAATCACAAAGATCCACTTACGAACTGTTCTACAAACACGTGCAAAAGCTCATCTGTCTACGCTCTGAACGGCTCTTCCTAAGGCTACATCTGAACTGCTGCTCTTTCACACGCTAACCTGGACCCTTCAAATTAGATTTTATTGTCTATTTTATTCCAGATCTTTTTGAAGCCAGCTGGTTTCACACTTGACAGAACAGACAGCAACACATCTTCGCAATAAGGGCAGCCGGTGCTTTACCTTTTGTACCTTCTCTTTACATCAAGCATTTACCCCGTTTCTTTTCCTGCATGACCATGCATTGGTCCCACACTGTTGCCAATCTATAAGCCCTCAGTCTTATAATGCAAATATTTTGGCCATAATTCCAATGACCTTTTAAATATGCAACAATTGCCTATTGAGATCCGAGCCCAACAGTGTCCGATTTACGCTCACTTTGTTTCTGCTGAAGGCACTGGGGTGAGCCAGCATCCATCCAGTAACACCAAGAACTGAACAGCATAAAGCAAATTATTCCCGAGTAGCAGCTTTCTGGTTTTCAGTCTTAAAGGAGTTAGTGTAGTCTGTGTCCCAATGAAATAGCCTTTATCCTTTAGGATCCTCTATTGGTCATAGATTATTTCTCTCTCATTCCATTTTTCTAACGCTAATTTGCGTCACTTAAATCTCTAATGGAGACAGCTGTCTTAGCCTAGTTTTTGTGTGTAAAACTACAAACCAGGGAAAGAAACTGAATTTAGATTTTTTTTTTTCTTGAACCCTATAAACACGGCAAGAAATCTTCAGCTGAATTCCAACTTCTACTACGCTTTAAGTTTTATTCACACTGAAGATTTTTTCTGAATCACTAGCCACATCTGATGGACCTATGGTATCTGCTTCCAGTAGCACCTGCAAAATACTATTTTTTCAAACAATGAAGGATTTGAAATAAAACGGCTAGAGAACAATTGAGGGGAAGCTGCAGAAAACAAACAAACAAAAGTTACATAGAACATTGCTGTCTCTGAATGTTTAAATTAATTAATGCTGATTCGATTTCATGTAAGCCATTATCAAATACAACTGGTATTAGTAGATCTCCACACCTATATGCTAACTAGTTGCCTTTTAATCATTTGCCAGACTGTGGTTCCATGCCTCCACAGCAATCAGACCTGCCTCTCGCATTCTGCTTAAGGCCGGACTTTTCAGAAACAGCCACCTAGAATCTCTATACAAAATCTAGATATCCAGTGCAACTCAGCAGAATGTTTTACTCACACATGTAAAATTGTGTTCATACATATATTTTTTTTTTTGACCAATACAGAAGATGTGGGCATCAACAGACAGGAAAAGAAGAAAATAAAACAAACCCCCAGTGATGTGTGGCATTGGTTACAGTGGTTACAATGCTCCAGATCAAGTTTTTCCTACTTCCTGAAGTCTCAAAAACGTGCTTAAAACCACTGAAAGTTTTTCAGGTGAAGTTTCAGTAAGCTGTCTGGAAGCACGTTGTCAACTTCAAAACCCATTTAAATTCCAGCAACACTGAAGTGTTTCTTTCCTACGTGTCTGCTAAATCTAAGTGTTGTGGCTTGACACTGTTCTCTACGCTCTCAAGGAAAAGCCATCCGGAAAAAAAACCAAACCAAGCAAACAAAAAACACCCAGGAAGACAAGATAGACTTTGTTCAATCCAAGACTTTTAAGATGGAGCTGGCCCTGTGTTCTGAAACCAGTATTGCACTTATGATCCTGAAATAAGTCTAAGAGAGCTGGACAGGAAAACTCAGTTCACTGTTTTCACATGAAGTTCAAACGGAGTCTTTTTCCCAGCCTCCAGGTTTCATAGTAATCAAGATCTGCTAGTACTTTTTTAAACTATTTGTGGCTTTGGTAGGTAGATTACTCACTGAAGTAATCACTAATTAAGCTTTTTGCTTCAGTAAAACTTGTTAAATTCTTCCATCGTCTCCTGATTAGCCCATGTTAACCAGCTCCTTTCCTTGCTGACCCCCTGCCCTGAACAGGGGGGCCAAGGAGAACTTCCCCAGGAAGCCTGCATGAGACACTACTGCAACTGCTTCAAGGACAGAACACCTGCCAGTTCCCACTTCACAAAGAGAAGAATTTAAGTCTCAGCATGACTTTCTGCATGCACATAGAACATCTACAATTCATCCATCATTCTTCTATCAAAATACATACTTTCTAATTACAGAAAATTATCACAGAAGGGCCATTGCAGATGTAGAAGAGACACATAGAGCAGTCCAAACAAGATTTCCATCTTCCATGAAAAAAATTAACTATCTTCTCTTTCCCTGGCCCTTCCTTATCTACACCTTTGAGTTTTGTAAAGCCTGGTGCACTGCATCTCACAAAACATTCTTCTAGTTGTTCACAGAAGTGATACCAGTGGCTATGACTCCAAGACAAAGTAATAACATCAAATTAACAAAAGTACCAGAAAAAAGGTGAGAGCAACATGTTTGTAAGCTTAGAAATAATAAAATTTTACCTCAGTTGTAATGCTACTGGCAACTGTATTTTAAGTCTATCCAGTTTTCCAGCAAAATAGTGTAATCAAAATCTTTGGTGAGCAAAGCAGAAATACCACATGAACTGCAACTTCATCAACAGATTTCAGACCAGTTTCATTCACAGCGAGGCATGTGCTATTAGAGAGCCCAGGTTTCTAAATTTCCAGCTGAACAGACTTTAAAAGTAAGTCCATTTTCATAGTTTAGAACCAGAACAAACCATGTCCAAACTACATATTGAAATTTTTATAAAAATTAAGGTTTAACATTTATTTTACATCTAGCTTTCCACATCCATGTGGGCACAAGGAATTGGGATGTACATAACTATAAGCAGTGCAAAAGTGGTGCCAGTGTGAAGTCACAGATGCACAATAAAGTGGTAGTACAAGACTAGAGAAAAATGAAGCTACGGGTGTCAAGAATGGAGACAAAAAAAAATCAAACAAGGAGAAATGTGAAAGAAAAAGGAAGGAAAGAGGAGAGACAGATGTTTAATGATGCCCTTGTTGCTGCAAAGATAAACTAATGGCACAAGACAATGTTTCTTGTAGAACAAAAATCCAATAGCAATGAGTCTTTATTCACGTTTAGTCACCTGACATGAGGAAAGTGTCTGTTGCATTAAAATAGTCATCAATGTAAATGGCAGCATGGCTGAACAAGTCCTTTTCAATGGTAACGAACATCCCACATAGTAAAGTCACTTCAACACAGCCTCATGACAATTCCCACATCAAAACAGTACTTTATTTTATAATTTTTTTTTTGCCTCATCATTACTCCCACATTAAGATCTTTCAGCTGTCAAGTGTACAAGGTGAAGAAAAAGGTTCTCAGTCAGCAAACACAGGTGCATCAGGAAGTATCTCCACAATACACCACTTCAGATCTGCTGGGTCCCAAGTCCATCCTCGAACGCTGGGCTCCCAGCACCAAGTGTAGCACCCTACTAAGGCTACACTACTATGTTAGCTTATTAATTCTGCATACATCAGGCCGAACAATGTGTCAACCTGCAACAGACTGAGCATTATAACTGAAAATGGCAAAAGATTCACTCTATTGAACTTTACATCATTATTTGATGTTAAACAATGAGGCAAATCCCAACAAGTATATACAAAAACCAGCTTTGCTTTTACAAAAGATTTTGTTTCCCATATTGATTAATCCAGGCAGCTAACTCATTGGTTTATGCAACTTTATTGAAGAAAATAAATCAATTACTAGTAGAGCTATTAGTTGATCACTCATCCATTGACAACTTGCATCATTTATTCAGTGCTATATTAAACAGTGTTTTGGAAGACAGATTAACTAATAGCTCCAAGCCTCCTAACAAAATTTAAATGAATTACAAAAATGTTCTTAGACCCTATTTTGGAATACAAGGGATGTTTGACTTCCAATTTCCATTCTCTGTAAAACAAGAACTGGTCATTCCTTTATTGACATGCATAAGATACATCACATTTTCTGCTCTGCTGATGCTATAGATTCAGTACCAATTCTCCAGACACATCAGTTATGAGCAAAAGTATATAATAAAACCTCAGTTCTCTAACACTGGAAGGTTTGGAACAGGATGGATGTTGCTACAGCAATGTTACTTCTTTGATGGGAGAAAACTGAACATCCATCTCCCCTCCCCCCTTCAGGTGATATCTTCAGTATCTGTTAGAGCAGTGAGGAATGTATGTTTGTTTTTAATCTCATAACCAAGTTAGAATGAAGACATTGGCCACATAATACACATGCTCCATTAAAAAAAAATCTGAATCTTGGGCAATTGTTCTTGTGTAACTACTTTACAGATTCTAAAAGCAGTTATTGTCCAAAGCTGGAAGAACTAAAGTCTTCTCAGATGAGCATGTGCATGAATGGAAGGAGGTAAACAAAAAATAAAAAAGATGAGGTCTGATAGGGGAGCAGCCGGATAAGAAAATCAAAAAAGGAACAGTAATTTAAAGTTTATTCCAGCTATAATGCAGGTTATTCTGACTTTAAAGTAGCATCACATGGCATACTTTTGAGTCCACTCCCGCGATATTCTGTTATATCTGTAAACAAAAATAGGAACTGAGTTAGTGTCAGCATGAAAATGAGTTTCCTAAAGAGTTAACGCTTCAGCATCACTTCATTCCCATCACCCATTTCATGCTAAGAGAGAAGTCTTTCTATACTACGACATACTTCAACTGAAAAACTAGAACAAATCCCTCCCTAAACGAACCAGGGTATTCTCCAATTGATATGAAACACTTCAAACTCAAGACAAGCCCACTTGCTACAAGTCTGCTGTGAGAAATTACTGAAGGGAAAAGGAATAGAGACCACCTGGGGGAGGAGAGACAAGGGGAGTGTTTTATTTAAATCTTGGCCTTAGGTAAGAATTACAGAGTATCACATGCTGTAAGTAAAGATTACTTGGTTAATAATATCATTGGATACAGATTGTCACATTTCCCATTTTAGAGTCAACACTAAGCATTTATTCACTCAATATTTTCTTTCCACTGCTAAACCAGTTTTTTAACAGGGACATTAAAAGAATATTTAAGTACACTACTTTCACAGGAATTGAGCTGACAATTAGTTTTAACTCCATGCTTGTCAGTAAGAAGTTAATTTTTCAACTATATGAGCAGAACATAATCCTCATACGTCCTCCTAGTTTATATGTAGAAGGCAGACACTGCTGAATAACTAAAAGTTGAAATTGTGGTTCTCTAAATTCACCCATGGCTATGCACGAGGTCTCACTAAAGGGCATCGCTTCAAACAAAACTGACAACATCTGGGTAAATACTTACCACCAGTACAAGCTGACAAGCTGGCTCAAAACTCAGTGGTTATTTCATACTTTTTCTTTCTTTCTTTCTTTTTTTTTTTTTTTTTTTTTTTTTTGAGGGAGGGGGCCATGCAAGAGCAGTATCTGTGAGAAATAGTGGCTAACCAATACATTTCACACTAACCACAGATCAAGCTGTTAAATATCCAAGTTGAGTAACTGGTGCATCCATTATCTGTTAGTTAATCCAGTGCCTTAGAGCATGCAGCACTCAAGTGCTGACAAGTTTTCATTTTGTTAAATGCACCATAATGTGCAGATATTCTTACCCTACAGCATAGCGTATTTCTCTGTCCACTCTCTTGCTAACCTATTGTACCTAATTGGACAAGTACATTTAGCATTAATATATATATATATATAAATGAAGTCTACTTCATATAATTCTATCTGTGCAAAAATCTTAAAAACACGCAAGGAAAAAAGAAGTTGTTTCAACAAAGATAGGCCAAGCTGCTACCAAAAGAAAGGACCAAAGGAACAAAGTTATCTTTTCCTCAATAAGAAGATCTAACTATATTCTATTTATGCACAGTAAGCAAAAAAAAAAGGGGGGGGGGCAATACAAATTTTAAAACACTGCCAGGCATGAGAGAAAATGACAGCCTCCTTCACCCACAGCTTCAATGATGCTAAACCCCTTTGTTTTTAAATTATGCGCTACCACGAACAGAAACTTCTCAGACACAGGTCTCGCCATCCCCGTTTTTCACAAGAGGCACGCTCAACAACTGCTGTCTGACAATGCACCCTGCACAAAGTTTAATAAATATTAGCCTTACACGACTCTGTACTTACTTGTCTCTGTCTGTTTTATAGATTCGTGCAATCTCCGGCACGAGCGGGTCATCCGGATTCGGATCGCATAAGAGTGAACAAATGGATAAGAGAACTGGTGGGGAAAGAAAAGAAAGAAAAAAACAAAACAAAACAAAACAAAAGAGAGACAGAATTCTCAATAGCAAAACAGGAGCAACCATCTCAGAAACAATGGAGCATAGATTTTTGCATTAGCATGACATTGGCGCAGTAGAGAACAGGAAGGCTTTTCCTGCTGTACAGCCAAAATAAATTTGTAACCCATTCTAAATATAAAGCCCAGAATAACTTAAAAGTTTATAAGAACTCTGTTTCCTACTTTCCAATACTTACAGCTGTCAGTAAGCACACACAAGAGCAGCACTGTTGTCCCCTGCGCTATGACGCAACGTAGCAGCCAACAAAAGAACATTATTATGTATTCTGATGACTAGCATATTCCACAGATTTAATCACTGAAACTAGAACTTCTTCAATTAAAAAATAGTCAGACTGAATTCTTTCTCTGTTATATATAAGGTAGCAATACCCTGATCTGCACTGATAAAGCTACATGTATGCTGTAAAATAAAGGGAGTAACACTGTTGTAGGCAGCTATGAGGATTTAATCCTCTACTTTCACAGCAGCTTTGAAAGAAAAACAATAGTGACAGCATTGAAATGTAGGGAAACCACATTCAAATCACAAATCTACTCCTTAGACAGGAATTACAAGTTCTATAGACAAAGGAGCACTTTGATGGGTCTTTTGAAGCCACAGTGACCAGTGGCTTAGAGGCAAAACAAAAATTAATCATCGTGCAAATATTTGAGAATTAAACTGTTATTTACTATAGTAAAATGTTGAGAGCTACAAAGCTTCTATTGCAGCACAACATCAATTTATCCTGAAGTAGAATCAGTAAGCTTAGTTCACAAAGTAATGTAACAAAATGCCAGTGCACAGTGGCAGAAAGCAGTGTCTCAGTAACTGTTTTCTTTTATTCATCTACCACAGAGATATGCCAATGTAATTCTAGACAGACCTGCATCTAATTCTAGGCAGACTCAGTCATAAAACTATGCAGATTTCATTATTAAAAACTGAATTTAAATTAATCCTTTAGTTAATATGCAAACATGTATCTACATGGACAGATATAAACAAGCAGTTTCTCAGCCTTAGCTCCAATATACCACTACAGGACCATTTCAATCCAGACGCTGGGAGGGTCCTGTGAGATCAAGCTAGTAAACTCTGCTAAGAATACTGAAGCAAATTATGTGGCCAGATGAGGCCTTAAACAATCGTGTAGCAAAAGGTGTTAGAAAAAACCCAATTATCTATTAAAAAAAAAAAAAGCTGTAAAATACCATTATCAAACTGGCAAAACACAGCCTAGAGTGAGTAAGGGAAATCAAGAGATGGGTAAGAACTCAAAGACACTTAAAGCTAAAAGCAGAGACAGATCAACACAAGCTAGAAATATTTCTTCTTCACAAAAGTTACCTTTAGAAATAGTTAAAGCAGGAGACCACTGAGATCTTAGTATGTCCAGACAAATGCTGCCATTACTGTTAATATTTGGATGATAGATTCTTGTTGTAAATGCAACCTGCAACAAGAAAAAAATAAAATATGAAGAGCGTTGGTCTTTGACGACAATGACGTCACCCTTTCTTCTCAGTCAAGCTATTAGTCAACTCAATTTACTCTAAAAGAAAAGGATTAAGCAGTTAAACCGCATCAAATTCATTGAAATGCACCCAAGCCACAATCTCTCCGTTTCCAATTACCAGGCACTCTATTTCAACAAGGACAAGTAGGAGGCTGTGTTTGAATCACAGGTGCCTGCATCGTGATGAAGACACTCAACAGAAGGGCCAGAACCACAGTATCTATCTATCTGCTATCTCTGCTATCACAGAGCTAAAGAACTTCAAACACTGCAGTCGCTCCAAGTGTGCGCTTTCATACCGACTAAAAATTGGAAGACCAAGCTCATGGTGATATAGCTACCAAGAGAAAAAAAAGCATATTTCACAATTACTGCCAAATTCTAACATATCATCTTCACTGATTTTAGGCATTTGGCAAGTTAACCCCTATCCACAGTGTCACATTTCTGGACTGACCCAAACAGCTACACTGCAATTCTGCAACAATTCTGTTATAGTAACACAAAGCTCATCAGTTTTCTTATCAATTAAGAAACAAAACCAAGCATCATTCCAAGACATTCAGAATTCACATGTAGGAATTTTCTCCTAAAATACACGCTAACACATCCATTCTTCTGGTAGTCAGAAGGACCTAGCCATCTAATACACTCCAAGAATGCGTGACAAGACCTGAGAACTTGACAGTATTACCACACAGATGCTGACAATTTCTGTCCTGTACATGGTTCTTTGAAGAGCACTAACTTCAAAATGAGAAAGTAAATACTTACCTTAGGTGGTTTGAAAGGGTAGTCTGTAGGAAAGTGAATTGTCAAGAAGAATACACCACCCTGATATGGACTGTCATTCTGTCAAAGCAAACATAGTTCTGTTACCATCTTTAAGACTAAATATCACTGATGATATTGTTTTTAAATAAATCGAAGGAAATCTGTTTACACAGCTGAACTGTTTAATCCACCAATACAAGAGAGGTGCAATTAAAATTAAATTACTACGTCCCAAGATAAGCGATACAGAACACACATAGGTCACTTTCTGTATGGACCCCTCTGACCTAATCCTTCTCTGACAATTCACTCAGGACCACTTGGCAAAAGCATCTAAATGCCTGAGACACAGCTCTGAGCAGTAATATTAACAGAGTGGGGGTACTGTCAAGTTCAAAACCCTCAAGTTCTATGTTTGGAGCTTATTTGTTATGACCACCTAAGTTCACAACAGCCCTGGGACAGCTCTAAGGACCTCCCATTCTCTCCCAAGTTCTGTCAGTGGCTTAAGTGTTGCTCAGACCTGCAAAAAAAAAAAATCACAACCCAAACACACAGCAAGCTCCTTGTTCCCTGTAAAAACAAAACAAAACAAAAACAAAAGCCCCACCCCCCAATTAAAAAAAAAAAAAAAAAAAACCAAAAACCAACAACAAACCAAACCACTCCACCAGCACTGACAAAAAGAAAAACCCCATGAAGATTAAAGTGAATTCTTCCTCCCTCTCTGTATTAGAAATTAATTTAATGCAGTATGGAAGAGGGGTTTTTTGGTTTTTTTTTTCCATTTCTCTGCTCACATGAAACAATTAAAAGGGATAATTTATTCAGGCGTTAACTGTTAGAGGTAAAGCAATGTGTAGAAGTAAAATAACTGATAGTAAGCAGAGAATGGAGTTACTAAATAGGGACTGCCTAAGTTACTACTTGTAAAAAAGTAACTACTTTTAAGATGTAAAAAGTTTTTACTTGAAACTGCAACTAAATTTCTGAAATAGAGCTAACAATTTCATTGCTTTAAAGACTATAATGCTTTCAAATCCAGATTCAGGGCTAGGGAAAGTGAATTTGAGATGCAGAGAGTACACTTCTGAATGATCTGTAAATTCAATTTTCCTATTAACTGCAAGAACATTTCACCAATATAAGGAAATAACTACATCTTACTTCATTAAATACCAGAAAATTAAGTTCTTCAACACAAGGGACTCGAACCTGAAACCAGGTAGGTTATAACCTAAAACCCATCTCTGCTGAAAAGTTCTCAATCAGGATACTTGGTTTGGGTTTGTTTTTGTTGGTGCATTTGTTTATTATATTGCATTTGTTCAACAGAAACTATGCGAGGCCTTGAGGAGACAGAAAGCAGCCCTTTTACTGCATGCATTCTGGGGATCCATTTTAGCAATAACAGAACCCCCTCTTACAATGCATTAAACCAACACAAGCTCTCTTGCAGCTACCTAAGAAAATCACAGCCTGTATAATATATCCTGTTGCAGAGGCCAGATGATTGATTCTCCAATCCTCCTCTGTTATTAAAGGCACTGCACAACACCACAGAAGCTCTAGAATTATTAACACCACACTTCTGTCAGGATACTGCCCAATCTTGAAACAGAAATGCAGACCATAGCAGGGAAAAAAAGGAGCTGTACATTAAGCCAGAAAGGGAAGCTAAAAATAATAAACCCAGTTTCAATTCACCTGATGTTTAATACCTTATGACCATGCAGACACCAGCCATATAAAAACCATACTTGGTATAGTGCAGGACACTCCTTGCCATTTAAGCATGAATGTAGCTGTTAAATAAGTCTATTTTTTTGAGGCACCCACTTACAGTCAGTGAAGACCTGGGATTTTGGAATGGAGAGCCATTTTTCCAGTCAGGTGAACCCCTAATAAGCCCATTTTCCATACGGATTTCCTAAAACCAGACTTGTAGCTATATATAAAGCCAGGGCAATTAAGAATCACTGATATTTAATTCCTACTCTGTAGCCTCTTAAGAAGCACCACATTGTGGCTGCAGGTCTACTGGAATCCAGTATTTGTCTTCAAGTTGCAGCAAGTTTTGTTTGCTAAAAATAGATAACCAGCCCCTAGAACTCCAGATGTCAAGTATTTGCTGGTTATGTTTTCAGTAAAGGCAAACACTGGCCTTTAACAAGGAAGAAGTCACATTCAGGTTTCAGATGCTTAGTGAACATGTAATACACTTTTTTCCTCCAGTCATAACTAGAACTTCACATTTCAGTGACTCTTCCCTTTCTATTCAAGAATGCATTACATGACACCAGGCCAAATAAGGATTCCCTGTTCTAAGATCCACACAAAAGCACCCCAACTAACTCCTGACACTGGGACGAGCTCCTAGTACAAAGTTCATGCTTGATTCAAACTTTTCTAAAGTTACTATCTAGAAACTGCGTTCCCATTTAGGTGATAATGCCTAACACTGCTCTAGAGATCATTTCAGCCGAAATACACATCCTTGTAAAACATCCCAGCACTAAAATAATCAGATTCATTCTTCCCACCCCCCCCCCCCCCCCCCCCCCCCCCCCCCCCCCCCTTTTTTTTTTTTTTTATTGATACCCCCTCAGATCGACAACTAAAAGAGAAAATATTCAAAAAAAAAAAAAAACCCCACACTCTCTTC
>JANIJG010010833.1:0-19022 GCA_024611175.1 Megaceryle torquata | reverse complement strand
TCCTGCTCTGGCAGGGGGGTTGGACTCAAAGATCTCCAAGGTCCCTTCCAACCCCTGACACCCTGTGACCCTGTGATAATGTAACAGCTGCACATTGGTTTCTGATTGTGTTTTTTTTTCATGTAACAGTAATTATAAACAAGCAAAATATTTTCTTATAAAAATAGATTATATTTATCACCTTTAGTACTTCACAACATACAATGGTGTTATGCTTTGATAACAATTCAGTACCATTATATTAAATAGATTTTTATTAGTATGAATCATGTATTGTTTTCTTGAAGTGGTTCTTTTTATCATGCAGAGAAGCCCAGACTTCCAAGAGCCACATTGTTGCAGAAATACGCATCTTTCATGTCTCCACCAAATTACAAATTGACAAAACACAAAGTAGTAACTACACTTGGAACAACTGCAAGTCCCTTAAAAGCTGGTGGTATTTTTAAGTACCAACTTGAAAAAATAAGCTGTTGGTGAAGAATATCAGTTGCTCTTTCAAGAAAAATAAAGGAACTTGAATAGTGAAAAACCAAACCAAACCAAAACACCAAACTTAAAAAACTCGATTCCTAAAGGCCAGGTGGTAGATTAAACCAGTCAAGTGAATGGCCAGCAATTTAGGATTGTGAAACCCTACCTAAATATGCTTTATAAAGGTGTCTTCAGTTAGGAGTCTGTTTAAGCAGGCTTCTGCTAGAGACAGCAGGATAGAGTCTTTCCAAAATGTGCAAAAAAAAAAAAAAAAAAAAAGCAAAACAGTTTTATGTCTCTCATTTCAGATTTACAGTGTAAAAAAAAAGAGAGAGAGAAGAAAGAAAAACATTCCTAGCCCCATGAAAGTCACTGAGGATGCAATCAGTCACTTCCAAGGGACGGGATTTTATCCCTGCTACTTTCATTCTTCATGCTTCTGTTATTTAGATTGAGTCACTGGTGAGGAGATTACATGAGCAGAGGCACTGAGGCTGCTGGGACTGTTAGTCTGAGGAAGTTCAGCAGAGTGGGTATTCTGGAGAGCAGAATTCTTCAGATAGAAGCAGCAAATGCAATCTTCCCAATGGCTTTCCCTGACAACTTCAGGGTTTATTCCAGGATTGTATTGCTTTCTCAGTGGGAGTACTGAGCTGTCCTCATTCAGCAAGATCCTTCTACATTCTCTTAACTTTTAGACTGTACCTAGTACTAAGCTGTATTACTCCTGCACTTCCAGTTGAGAACCTATAAGCACTCTGATAAAAAAAAAAAAAGAAAATTCCATGCAACTACACCAGATGTAATTTTTATATGTGAAGAAAACGAGCACTGAAAGGTAAATACCATATCAGAAACTGCTGTGCTTCAGATAAGGCAGAGCTACTTACTATACTCATCACCAAGTTTGGTACTATTTGCTTATGCAGCTATTTCTTTATGGGTGGATCCACAGGGGTACAAAGACAATTAATTAGGGACAACATCTAAGATCAATGATCAGAGAAAGCCCTAAGAAATCTGAGGAGGAGAAATGAAGATGATTCTTCAGGAAATAGTGTAACAGGATATTGAATTTAAGAAAATTTTTATAGGCCTAGTACAAAATGAGTTTTGGTTGAAAGAATTTGTAATAGAATTAACTTATATGTTTTCCTTAATGACAATGTGCAGCTGTGGTTTAAGATCTTTACAGAATTAGGCAGTGCTTCTAGGGATATAAATGTGCAGTAAAATTATTCACACAGAAAAAAAAATATTTAAATATAACACACATATAGAAAGTTGTATCAATACCAAATTTCTAATGGATTATTGGTCTTCTAGGGTAAAAATTATTTGGATTTAATTTTATGAGAATGTATTGATCTGCTTAGCTTTGTGTCTTTGAGTCACTATATTGAAGTTGCATGTATTGTCTTAAACTGCAGCTTTCTGAGACAACATCCTGGCTTTAAAGGGATGAGAACCCTGCCAATCACTTATACTGTCAAGTGGAAAAGACAGCAATGTTATGAGACTTAAGATAAAATAAAATATTTAATCACAAAATGTACCTGTTTGCAAATTTTTAAAAATTGAAATTGTGAGAGAAATAAATTAATCTGTGTGATAGCGGGTAAAAGGACAAAAACATTCAAGAATTCTTCTAGGTCTTCGGAGGATCATACAGCTTTATGACTGTGCTTTCAACTTCCTAATTTCAGAACACTATAAACTGCTGATTACCATCCTACTTCTGCAATTAGATTTATTTACACTGACAAATGGATAATGTGCAGGCTTGTTGGAGGATCTCAACATGGATATAAGATAAATGAAACAAATATGTATAAGATAAATTGGCACCCTCACGTTACTTTACAAAGTCTTGGCATCTTTCAGCAATGTAACTTCCTATTCCAGGAGCAAGGCACAGTTCTGTAGAACACCCAACAAAGTCCCTTAATGTTAGCTTTGCTTCTATAAAGCTCTGAATCTCACACTTAGAAATAATTTTACATTAATTAGTAGCCTTCCTGAGGAAATCTGCTCCAACTCATGCAATTATAAGCTTTCTTAAAATAGAAAATCATGTCTTATTTAGAGATGGATTGTAAATCTGAGAACAGCTTTGGGATTTGGGATTAACATTTTAAGGTTACAGGTAAAGTAATTTTTCAGACAGCACCTAAAATTACTACATAAATTGAATATTAAACCTAATTTGTTTCTTCATTAATTTATATCACTTTCTCTAACTCTCTATGTATGAGGAAGAAAATAAATTCATTCCTGAAGAGAAAAAATTTTTTTTTGCTTTCACTTATAGGTCTAAAAATATTTCTATACATATAAAGTCACCTTTCTGCATTGCTAATTTGTCAGTTTGAATGCTCATACTTCTAGATGTTGAGACTAGTGTTATAAATTCAGTCAGAAGGAGTTCAGGCTGTCAGACTAACCAACAAATTCATCTCACTTTGTAAAACTGTATTCAAAAATGTTGAGTTGCAGGCTGAGTTGCTATGTTTTATCTAATTGCAATATGTCCTTATAATTATTTGCATAAAACTAAAAAAAAAAAAAAAAGTATCTTTTGCAGGTAAAAATATTTGCATATTTTCTTTAACTTAGCTGACAGTGTCCATGCTTATTTAGTAGTCTGTCCCTGATATGTCTTTCTTATTTCAGACTTTGTATTCACAACAGCAGACTCTATATACTCTGCTTTTCATCCCAAATCTGTCTTTGAAGAAACAACTTGCAACAGGAATGGGCAGTTTCAATTAAGACATTAAGGAATGCAAGCAATTTATAAAGAATTACTTGTCAAGGTATTTTCTTTAAGGACTTCAGGGAAATGCTTTTGATGAACAAATGAGCAGTAAAAATACAGCTTTTCTCTGTATTTACTCTTTTATGCAAAATTATTCCAAAGATCAGACACCTGTTGTCTAGTATGTCTTAAGGAGACAGAAATCAAGAACATTCATAAGTGATAGAACCTGAGTCAGAGAAGAGCCTGTCAAGGTCGGAATTAGTTCAATTTTGTTGTTATATAGTTGCTGGTCTCAAACCTCTCTCAGACAAGATCTGGTCTTTTTGGTGCAGGAATTCTTCCTAGTTCAAGGAAACCTCTTGAAGCTGCTTGTAGTGATAGATGCTCTGCAGCTTTCAGGATCTTGCATAGAGTGTAATTGGTTGCAATTGTGTGGGACAAAGATACATACATAAATCTTACCATATGCAAAATTTTACCTTTTTTCTTTTCTTTTATCATGGATCCCTGAGGGTCAACAGTAGGATACAAACTTGAAGAAAAGATTACATGTGAGACTGAAAATGCAAATTTGAATAATTTTGTGGTTGGTAGGGAGAGGCTACTCCAGGAGGACTTGTAAAGCAGCAGCTGCAGTAGCAGATTTCTGGAGTAGATTTTAAAGGCCTGCTTTATAGGAACACTTGCAGGCACGGGTTTGCTTCTGAAAGGATGTGGCTCTCATGTACTGCATTTTGAATTACATGATTGAGAACAAGCATCTGGGCAAAATCTGTTTATTCGTCTACCCCAGCCTTTCTGAACACAAATTTATTTAAAAAGGCAAAGCAAAACGTAAAAAATAGGGCCTTAAAAGACAGTGTAAATAGAGATACAAAGAGACTTTTGAACGCACTCAAATTTCTGGCATGACTCTGATAACAGGCAAACCATTAGGGACTACAGTTGTAATTGAATGAGTTTTTATAGCATGGCCAAGGAAAACACTACATAATCACCCTTACAGATTCTTAAACAAAGCCCTGTTCAATGAGTTAATGATTTTCTAATATGTAAAAGAAAGAAAATTAATGGATGTACTTCACCTACCTTGTACAGACAGACACATAGCATCTGTGTAATGGTATTAACTCCATCCAAAGATGGGATGTTTTATTAGGAGTTCTTGGTATGCATTGACCAGACTGACCACAGGGAGAAACTCTGAACCAGTAAACCAAGTCTCACGTGGGAAACCAAATAACGAAATAATTATTTCTATTATCAGAATATTTTCCATCTGAGAAGTAAACTTTATTTGTTGTGAAAAAAAAAAAAAAAAAAAAAAAAAAGACTGTGGGAGAACTTATACTAGTGTGGCACACCACATATCAATGTTTTGTTATTCTTATATACCAAAGCTGCTGACATAGTATCAAAGTTTTTCATACCACAGGATTGTGAAAGGAGGTTAAAATAGAGCTGCCAGCTTCAAAACTTGCAAAGATTTTCACCTTTATGAAATCATCATTATTCTATTGCTCTGTGCCGTGGCAACAAATGCAACCACAGCAAGGCAGCAGTTGTTTTAGTTTTTTGGTAGTTTGTTCTGTTCTGGGATTTTTTTTTTGTCATGACCTAGTTTGACCTTCTTTAGAAATGCAGTGATTTGGAGTATGAAAACAAGGCTATGTGCATATAGTGAGTCAGTAAAGAGCATTTTCACTTTATGATGAAAAGTATCTTTTTATATTCTTAGTTCATATAAATCTAAGAAGAAAGGAAAAAAATAACTTCTTAGCATGAAGTTTCCTTCAGTTACGAATATACCTCTCTATATAATGCTATCAGATCAAATAAATGTTTTAATTAGTTTTGTGCCTTTTGTGAAAGCAGAAAAAAATGTAAAAAAGAAGGAAAAAATAAAGCAAATAGAGCTAGTAAGCCATGATATAATTTCTCCCAGACTTTCACAGCTTTATGGATTTCATAGGCAGTATTACTCATAAAATTGTATGTTTTCCTGGTATAATTATGTAGAATAATTATTTTTCCCCTATAATCTGGAACTGATTTGTTTTCTAATGAGTGAGTTTTCCTGTAGTTTCCTTAATTTTATTGAAAATTCTGATGTTGCTGTTTCCTCCCTGACGGCAAATTTTAATTTTCCTTTGAAAATTAAATTCTTGGTTTCCATATCACCAAGTTCCTGTTCACGTAGCAGTGGCTTTTTGGGAACTAGAGATGAATTCACAATATCATGTAATGCTTTGCAGATGCTTCTCACAAACGAGATTAATCTCCTGCCTGGTCTGACCCCAAAGTTACTGTTCTTAAACTAGACAAATTTCACATAGTTCTATAAAACTAAAGATGTAGATTAAATGAGAAAGGTTATGAAAAATTATTTCTTCCACTGATAGAAAAGCAATTATTTTGTTGTTGGTGGTTTGTTCATTCTCATCACTGCTGCATAGAGATAGACTCATGAATCAAAACCTTTCAGAGTTGTTTCATTTTTTTTCTTCATGTTAGAAAATGCATGTTTCATACAATTACTGTCTACAAAAGTACTTATGGTTTTTGGTTGGGAGAAACAGGGTGGGATGAGTTGAGAGGAGGAGTATATCTAAGGTGAATGCATATAATGGAAATATTGACCACCAAAGCTTATCTCTGGCTCATAGACCAGTAGCAACACAAAAAAAACCCTCCAGCTTTTATGATAATAGTAACTTTCCAATGAACTGAAAAAACTTTCATATTAATACATGGCATTATGCAAATTAGCTCCCTCTTCTTTGAGCAGCTAATATAGTCTGTTCTGCCAGGAAAGACTGAAAAGACTCCTAAGGGAATGGTAAACATTACTAGAATTATATTATGAATGATCTAGGACTTAAAATTGTGTCTTCTGTGTTCCTGTGAAGTGTTATCTCTGACTGTGCTTCAAGCCACAGCTTCATTAAAGATGCAACAGGGAGGTGAAGCATACTTCAGTGAATTCTGTAGGGAAAGTGAATAGGGAACAGAGTTGTCACATACAATAATTTAATGGGATGACTCCAAAATTATCAGACAGGAGATACTTCTTCACATAACACTTAACTTGAATATGGAAAGCATTGCCAGGGGAAGCTTAGAAGCCAAAATTATAAAGGAATTCAAAGCAAGAGATCAGACAGATTAGTGGAGGATAGAACATTCGGAAACTATAATATAAGGTAGTCAAGGTACAATGCCCAGTTGCAGATATCCCTAAAGTTTAAAGCTGAGACATCATCTGAAATGTACCACTTTGCTCATGCATATTTTCATTTTCCCCTTATATCTATTTTGTTAGAGACAAATCTGAACTGAAACTTTTCTTTTCTAGCACGTCTTGTGCTCTTAAGTAAATATACTTCCATGCTGTTCCTATATTGTTCTAACATTGTGAAACCAAAATCATATTGTGATACTATTATAAACTGCATTCCAAAAATATAGTTAGTCTAAGGCAAGTAATTGAACATTTTTGTTCAATAACAATGTGAAACAGTACTTTAGAAATTTAATTGTACCAGAAATCAAAATAGAAATCTTTTTATTTTAGTGTTATTCCAATACTTAGGACTTGTTCCAAATGTTGACATATGTAATTCAGATGTAAGTTTATGAGACTGACATGATCTGTTATGTACATTAGCTGTGTAATGTTCATATTACTGTATTTTAAAGCTAAGTCATTCTATATTGCCTATAGATACTATTAAGCACTTAATCACCTTTTTTGGTCATCTCTACTACTTTGATTCAGATCCTCTTAGATACAGTGGTTTCCTGTATCTGCAGCAGTTTTAGAGTCTCGTTAATGTTTGCAAAGCTGCTTAAAGGCAAGAAATGCTGTTTCCATGGTAGTAAATATGGTAAATTAATGCTTTTATTGCATTTATTCTGCTACAGTGTAATATATTTGAATTAGAGATCAAGACATATTCTTGATCAGTAATCCAATGAGCTGTGGCTTTCAGTTTTGAAAACCTGGCCTGATTTTTTGTATTTTACTACATCAGTGTAAAAGCCTCTTAATTTCTTCCTAATTTTAGTGTATATCAGTTTTATATAAAGTTTAATCTTGACCAACAAGAAAACTGAAATTAACTTGGAAAGGAAGTATTAACTATGGCAAAGCTGAGGTCAGTGTTTTTCTTTAGCGTCACTAACCCTCAGAACCTATGAAACAAGAAGTAGTGAATATAATGACTGCAATTATAAATTCTAATCATCATAGAAGAAGGTAACAGAGATTCTTCCTGCTTATGTAAATGAAGTGGTTTTCTATTATAATATACAAATCTTGAGTTTGAAACCATGGGATGGAAAGGTGCAGGAAGAGGAGGAGAAAAAGAAAAGGAAGATTTTTCCTGTCCAAACAGTGAAAGTATGGTCTAGTTGTAATAAAGACAAGTAGGCATGTTTTAATTTTAAACTTAGCTACAATACTGCAACTGTAATAACATCAGTAATATGAAAAGAACATAAATTGTCATGAACATTTGCAAAATAATTTAAACTACAAAGAATCTAGTCTGTCACCTGCCAGTCACAGTGTGAATCTAGTTCATAATGATAGAGAATATTCATCCCCACTCACTGCTTCATTTTTTTTAATCGCTGTCTTTGTTCTGTCTCAGCATTTGGCTGTCACATCTTTAAGAAAAATGGTCCAACTGTTTTGCCACTTGCTCAAAGAAATAAGTTGCTCTCAGCATATGGAAGTTTTCACAAACAATATGCTTTCAGTTTTCCATGCTTCGGATTTCTCCATAGAAGATTGGTAAAGCTAGTGTAAAATTAACTAAAAATAGTGCTGTCCATATTAACAGAGCCTGAAAAGACTCCTGCTGTACATGAGCTTGTTAAGGAGATGGATTTATAACTGAACTTTCTATAGATAAGCAGAAAAGAAATAAGAACTGTACTGAAAGGAAACACTTGATAGTGAAGAGATGTCATTAGCAAAGATGGATTTCATATCTGTGCCATATGACACACTGTTTAATTATCTGTTCATCATAATAATACCCATGGATTGCCAAGGGATTTCCAATAATAAAGGCTGGTAAGGGTTGGACACTCCTCAATATCTATATTTCTTTGTTACCCTGGCAATCTTGCACATGGCTTTATTGGCTCTTCCTTTTGTTTTCACCTGTTATTTCTACCCATAGGTAATCAAGGTAATGTCTTTCTATTTCTGGATAGGCCACATGGTAGAGAGAGTCTCCATGTCACTGTGTTTGATGAATGGAGGCTCTCTGGTGTGTAAGGTGGAAAGCAGAGGGAATTCCAGTTGTCTGCCACTGCCCTGTAGTAGAGCATGGCTGTGAGTTGGTATTGGCAATAGGCACTGTCTCAGGAAGTTCAGGAATGTGGTGCATTTTCTTTCTCATAAACACCAACAGCTACCCAAGGTATGGCTATCCCAGCATCTTAGCTCCGCTACCAAAAGCAAATGCTGAGAAAAGAGTGTAAGCACAGGACAAACATCTAGTGATAGTCCTCCTGCTTACTCTGCAGAATATGTCCACTGATTTGCTGCCTAGGTGAATCCTAAGTCAGAGGTAATGATTCTGTACTAACAACCCTGGACAGACATTTCTATAAACAGGTTCAACTGATTCTTCAACTCACAAAAATATTTTGCACTTAAAATATCCTGAAAAGTTTCAAAGTGTAACATTCTGTAAATACCTTCCTCTTATGGAGAGCCTGTCACACACTGACTTCATCCCATACACTTTACTACTTGTGTTAAAAGTGACAGTAAGGTTTTGCTTTCTGTCATTCTGTAGATGCAATGTACATGAATGTTATACATTTCTGTTCCTGTGTATGTGAAAAAATATTTAAAAGAAGAAAACAAGAATAGTTCCTGTTCTAAGCTGTCTCGTCTCATTTTTTGCAATGTAATCACTAATCTATTTCCATCAAAGTAATAAAAATTATTATTTAGTATTAATTTCTTTTATTTTTAACAACTTCTGATATTTCTTGACAGTGTGAAAAGCTGCTTTGCTTCAAAAAATAGTAACAGTATCAGTTCTCATTCCCAAAGCTGATAGATTTGATTTATAAATATCAGCTTTTAAATGTGCTTCAGTGTGTTAGAAAATTTAACTTTTATATATATATATATTTTTACCCCTAATTTTATTTCTTTTCAAATACTATTGTCTGGAATTAATGGTCGTAGAGCATAAGTCTGTGTAAGCTTCACGCAGTCCAATTAAATGATAAATATGCCATTTTGCAATTCTCAACAAACACGAACTTTTTATATTGTAGGTTTTAGGTGTTTATTTTAAGTAATCACATGAAATTTCATCTTCATTTTTAACAAGTCAGAAAAAGAATAGTCTGGAAAACAGATGTAGTTCTTAAAACTCTCTGCAAAAGAAATGTGGTCTTGAACAGTAGGTCTTATATTTCAAGGTATAGTGTGACATTTTTTATACAAGTCTATGAGTAAAGGGCCATGATTTGCTACTCTTGTTGCTTTTTTTATTCAACCTTATTAATTTCAAAGGGGGCATTTTTTAAACTAATTTCCAACCAAAAAACGTCTAATGAGAAAGGCTGAAAATTATGATAAAATTGAGATAGAGGCAGATATATTATTTAGAAGAAAGTACATTTCTTGTCAACTCAGTGTTCAGTAAGTATCTTCACCTTCCTGTAGAAATTCCCAGACAAAAGCCTTACATAAGCTCAAACTGGTTACTGAGCCCTGGGTCTTATCTGAGAGGAATTCCCTGATGCTTAAAGTAAAATAGATAAAAAATTAGCCTGAGTTCACTTTAAAACCTCATGCTTCTGTGTTTAAATCAGTCTATATGTGGCAGGGAACAGAAGACTTTCTGAGAATGGACTAATTTCCCAGGTTCTCCTGTGCTGTTGTCCTGATACCTTTTATGATATTTTTGGTTCCAATCCACGTGAAAGACAATCTCTGACTAGAGATGCAATGTGAAGGTGAAAATATGAGAGAGAGAGTACTTTGACTAAAGTGTGCTTAAACAATAAATTCTTTAGTTGAATTTAACAAGAATGACTTGGGAGAAACTCACTGCTGCATGAAGTTAAGAGGAAACCAGTTATGGCAGAAGTGAAAGGATTTCTAATAGCAAGGTGTGACAGGATGACTGACGGTGTTATGAAATGCCTTGCAACCTTCAGGGTATCACTAGATCGACAGCCTTTTCCATCAACAGCTGTAAAGAACATAATCAGTTGTGAGGAGGGCAAGTATTTTTTGTGTTGGAACTGAATCGCTATATAAAATAGCTGTAGGGAACCAAGGGTGTAATGACATGTCTGTGTTATAGAAGAGCACCTAGTACAGCAAGAGTATAACAGCCCTCACCCAAAAGCTTTTAGACCACAATACCTATCAAGTTAAAAGAATAATATTTCAGCCTTAGTACCCTGGATGTGCTTTCATTCCTGTTACAAACAAGATTTATGATTGATTTCAGCCTCCTTGCTGAGTCATTCTCAAGAAATATATTGTTTATCTCCCACAGTATAAGTAAGTATAAGAAGCTCTTTTAGTCAGCATGGCTGCTCAAATAATAAGCTTAGGTGAGAGAAAAGTTGACTATCACTGAATTTTCTAATTGAAACTTGATGTTGCTCTTCTTCCTGCACTCTGGCCGAATGATGCTATTTGCTCACTGGCCGTAAAGTAGATTCAAAAGCAGTGTGCTGATAACACTGGGCTCACTCCAGTTTCAGGCTTGTGACACTGAGAGCAAAAGTGGGCAGGCACCAACCAAGTTTAGGGAGGAAGAGTTCTGCAAAGTCACATGAAGTGGTAAGTAGACATCTCTAGGATGCTTCAGAAAAGGCAAAATCCAGTTGGAGTAGAAGGAAGAAGGGTGAGCCATCCAATTGAGTATGAAAAAAAAAAAAAAATCCCAACTCTTAAAATGCATGCTTGATGTTAGTTTTAATAGGAAGTCTGAGAATGAGTTGTTATTTCAACAACCAGTTCAGGTGAATGAACTTGGGCATAGCTCTGATGAAGAGCAGAGCAGGATTCCTGCTGTGCTGTGTAAAACATACCTTTATTTTACTCTCAGATGCACTGTATTCTTAATTTCTTTCAATTTCCTTGTAGATTTGCTATTACATGAAAAACACATACGATGTAAAGAACACTGATCTTGAGCCCTTTTTCAGCCCACAGCCTGAGTTTTTCAAGCATAGAGAATGCAGGGGGAGGATGTGTGGAGTGGTTTTTGGGGTTTTAATTATGGAAGGAACTCTTGGCAGCAAGAGAAGAACTGTACAATGGAGAAGATCTATTCTTCAGTGTTTTGTTTATCCATGCAAGCTCCAATATACATATTATTTGAGTTTGTAATGCCCCATATGTATTTTACATAGCAAAAGGCCTACTTTGAAGACCTATTTCAGTTTTTGCTAGGAACTGAAGATGGTCTGATTGGACTTTAACCTCACAGATAGTTTGATCTAAATTTGTCTGATATCTTTGATCAACTTTTATCTTATGCCTCATTTCTTTACCTTTGCTGATCAAAGTAGTATATTTGGTTTGTGAGTTTACTGTTGCTGATTGCTATGTTACAAAGTGATTTTATGTTTCTTTTTTTTTTTTTTTTTTTTTTTAAGGAGAATGCCTTTGTTATAGAAGCTGTTAGAAAAGACATTTTAATATAAAAAGGTAGGATGTATCTTCCTTTTGAAAGAGAACTTTGAAATTACTGGCAACCCAGAGGCCAATAAGGTCATTACCTTACTAGTGGTATTCACAATTAAACCCAAAACATTCATTTATTTATTTGTTAGACCAGCTTTGATGCACCAATGGTTACAATACAATACAATACAGTACTCACTAAGGAGCCCAGCTCCGGCACAGGTCAGTCCATGCTAGAAAAGGGAATGGTGGCAAAAAGGGTCAGCAAGGGGCTCTTTTGGGGGCCTTTTGAAGCTGGGAAAGGCCGAGAAAGAGGCTGTGCTGTGCTGGGGGCCGGCAGCTGGTAGGCAGCTGGTGGGCGGATGCTGAGGTGGCGCAGGTGGAGCAGCAGTGCCAGTTCAAGGCATTAATGCGCCGATGGCCACTCACCAAGGCCATCCTTGTCATAAAAGAGCCCTTGGGGAGTGCTGAGTGGCGTCTCCACTGAGTCCCTTCTTAGGGGAGCACTGGCCCAGGACCGCAGCCCTTGTGCACGGACAGAGCAGGCACAGGGGCCAGGTCGTGGCCTCTGGACCTGGGGTGGTGGCTGGGGAAGAAGGAGGCACGGGTGCTGGAAGATCTGACAGTGCCAGAGGTGCGTACAGTTGATGGTAACTGTTCCCCACTCCAAGCTGGGAGGTAAACACAACTAGTGGTCATTGCCCTCCCAGAAGAGGACCCAGCTGCAGTTAGCACTGGGACAAAAGCCATTGCCAGCAAGAACGTGGAGACCCATCAGGAGCTCCCGCACAAATCTTTGGCCATGCAGGGCTCCGGCTGCAGGGAGCACCTGAGCCTGTCCCTCAGACCGGAATGCAGCAGAGACACCCATGTGCGGTGTCACTGGGTGAATGATCTGCTCAGCCTGCGGGCAGAGCTGAAAGAGGAGTTGGAAAGGTTAACAGTATTAGGGTGTGTGAGAAGGAGATGGATCAGTGAAGCCACAGCCTGAGGCAAAGGCAGCAGCTGGAGGCTCAACCAGAAGCAGAGGATCCCAATCCCCTATTGCTGCTGGGGACCTAAGAGATGGGTGGGAATAGAAACAGGTCCCTGGTGGGAAGCAGGCAAATCCCCTCTTGGCCTCCCTCACCTGCCTAGTTGCATTTACATAACAGGTTTGGGGCCCTGGAACTTGAGGGCCAGGGACATAAGGACACAGATGAAGGTCAGTCCAGGGGGTTGCCTGGGGTGGGTCAGCCAGCCTCACACATTAGAGTTGCTTGTGTTAAGAAACAAAGGAGGGTCATTGTTGTAGGTGATGCCCTTCTGAGGGAGCCAGAGGGACCATGTACCAACTGGATCCATCCCACAGGGAAGTGCTACCTTTCTGGGGCCTAGGTTAGAGTCATGACCAGGGTCTGGTCTGGTCTGGTCTCCCTGGTCTGGTTCATCCTTCTGATTATTACCTGCTACTGGTTATGCAGGTTGGTAGTGATGATGTTGTGGACAGAAGTCTAAAAGAGATTAAAAATTACTTTAAGGCAATTGGCTGAAGAATAATGAGTCTTATGAGGAAAGGCTGAGGGAGCTGGGGTGGTTCAGCTTGGAGAAGAGGGGACTCAGGGGGACCTTATCACTCTCTACAACTACCTGAAAGGAAGTTGTAGTCACGTGGGGGTTGGGCTCTTCTCCCTGGCAACTAGTGACGGGACAAGAGGGCATGGCCTGAAGCTGTGCCAGGGGAGGTTTAGTTTGGATATTGGGAAGCAATACCTCACAGAAAGGGTGATTAGACACTGGAATGGACTGTCCAGGGAGGTGGTGGAGTCACCATCCCTGGAGGTGTTTAAGGAAAGACTGGATGTGGTGCTTAGTGACATGGTCTAGCTGATGTCATGGTGTTGGGTCATAGGCTGGACTTGATGATCTTGGAGGTCTATTCCAGCCTCAGAGATAGTGTTATTCTGTGATCAGGAGCACAGGTTGTGTTTTCCTCAATCCCTTCAGTGGTAGGGAAGAGTACTGAAAAGAACAGGGAAACACACCTGAATAGCACCTGTCTCAGAGGCTGGTGCTGCCAGTGGAAATTTGGTTTTTTTGATCACAGACTGCTTTACAAGACCCCAGGCCTGTTGGCAACAGATGGGGAACATCTGTCTCAAAGGGGGAAAAGGATCTAGAAGTCAAGAGCTAGTGGGGCTCACTGAGAGGTCTTTAAACTAGACTCAAAGGGGGATGGGGATAAAACTGGGCTTGTTAGAGAAGAGGCTGGGAGGGCATGCCAGTACCTGTGGGGCAAGTGTGGTAGTAAGGTCTTACAGTTGGCTGTCTTATTGGAGGATGATGATCCACAGAGCAGGAAAGGAACAAGAGTTGGCAGGCTGGTAACTATTGAAGCATATGAAGAACAGCTGGTGGGAACTGGGGCTTCTCCCTCCAAGGAGGTGGCAGGACCATTAGCTCAGCTGAAATGCATCTGTAACAATGTACACGGCATGGGCAGCAAGCAGGAGGAACTAGAGGTTATCATGCAGTGAGAAAATTATTATATAGCTGCCATCACAAAAATGTGGTAGGATGACTCATATGATTGGAGTGCTGCAGTTGATGACTACCAGCTTTAGAAGGGACAGGTGAGGTAGTGGCATGGCCCTCTATGTCAGGGAGGCATAGGAATGTTTACAACTTAAAGATGGAGATGACAGGGTTGAGTCTTTATGGGCAGGAATCAAGCAGAAGGCAGATACAGTGGTGGGAGTTTGTTACAGACTGCCCAATCAGGATGATGAAAC
This sequence comes from Megaceryle torquata, assembly GCA_024611175.1. NCBI lineage: Eukaryota > Metazoa > Chordata > Aves > Coraciiformes > Cerylidae > Megaceryle > Megaceryle torquata. The sequence continues at coordinate 4,330 of JANIJG010010833.1, read as the reverse complement.
TGATGAAATACCCTATAAACAGCTGTGAGAGGTTTTGCAGTTGCTACCTCTTGTTCTCATGGGGGACAGCAACTTCTCAAGATGTGTCCTGGGAGTATAATACAGCAGAGGGGGAACAGTCCTGGAGGTTCTTGGAGTGTGTGGAAGATAATTTCCTGACACAACTGAAGGAGCCAACTAGAGAAGATGTCCTCTTGGACCTACTGCTTGTTAACAGAGAAGGACTTGTAGGAGATGTAACAGCCAAAGGCTGCCTGGGGCTTACTGATCATGAAATGATAGTTTTTGATTCTTGGAGAAGTAAGGAGGGGTGTCAGCAGAACTTTCACTTTGGACTTCAGTAGTGCAGAGTTTGGCGTGTTTGGGAGACTGATTGGCAGTGTCCCTTGGGAGGCTATCCTGAAGGACAAAGGAGTCCAGGAAGGCTGGGCACTCTTCAAGAAGGAGCTCTTAAAAGCGCAGTAACAGGCCATCACCGTGTTCTGAAAGACACGCTGTCAGTGAAGACCAGCCTGGCTGAATGGAGAGCTTCAGAGGGAACTCGGGAACAAAAGAAGACACACAGTTAGGTGGGAATGTTGATCTGCTTGAGGGTAGGAAGTCTCTTCAGAGGGACCTGGACAGGCTGGATTGATGGGCTGAGGCTAATCATATGGGAGTCAACAAGGCCAAGTGCCGAGTGCTGCACTTGGGCTGCAACAGCCCCAGGCAATGCTACAGGCTTGGGGCTGAGTGTCTGGAAAGCTGCTCAGCAGAAAGATCTGGGGGTGTTGATCAACAGCCAACTGAACATGAGCCAGATGTGTGGTCATCCTGTCCTTTATCAAAATAGTGTGGCCAACAGGACTAGAGGAGCGTTTGCCTCACTGTACTCAGCACTTGTGAGGACACACCGTGAGTACTGTGTTCAGTTTTGGGCAGTATAAGAATGCCATTGAGGTACTGGAGAAGGTGCAGAGAAGGGCAATGAAGCTGGTGAATCATCTTGAGAATAAGTCCTATGAAGAGCGGCTGAGAGACACGAGGTTGTTTAGCCTGAGGAAAAGAAGGCTGAGTCGAGATCTTGCTCTCTACAACTACCTGGAAGCAGGTTGCAGAGAGGAGAGTGTTGGTCTCTTCTCACAAGTCATAACTGATAGGACAAGAGGAAATGGCATCAAATTGTGCAAGAGAATGTTTAGGTTGGACATTAGGAAAAACTTCTATACCATAAGGCTTATCAAAGACTGGAACACGCTGCCCAGTGAAGTATTTGAATCACAATTCCTGGATGTATTTAAAAGCCATCTAGATATGGTGCTCAAGGATATGGTGTAGTAGTGGCCCTGGTAGTTAGATAATGGCTTTACTTGATCTTAAAGGTCCAACCATTGTGATCCTGCTAATCTGGAGTCTACTAAAATGATAGTGAATGCTGCCAGAGCTGCTCAGTATTTCTGTGACAGGATAAGGATTTCAAAGTTGCATGTTATCCTCTCTGTATCTGTGACTGCTAACAGTTACATGTGTTTATTTTTACAAATATGCACATATGTATTATAACCCACAAAAGTACATAACTATACCAGGTAATTGTATGCTCTCATTTTTCTTAAAAATCGGTGAGTACCTCACTACCCAAATCTGGTGCTTCATCTAGCTCCAAGGTACCTTTGAAGTAGTAAAAATTTTATAGAACTTTGAGAAGTGCCTTGGTTTAGACAGATTGTGCTGTGGTATCTCTTAAAATACAATGCTATTATGTACCATTTATATGTCTTGTAATGCAAGTTCCTAGTGTTCCTCCTGGACTCACGAAATTACCTCTGTCTTCTAAATATGTCAATAACAGAACACTAAATGGTAAATCATATTTGGAAATATAATTAGTAAGTTTTTAAGGGTTTAGACATTTTCCATATTCTGCTATTTAAATTGATTTTTATATAAAGCAATTAAGGACATCCTTTTTCCATTAAGAAAATTATATTTAACTTCTGCTGTGATAATGTATGTTATATATAGAAGAGAGAAGGTACTTGAGCTTCAGTTTTTCCCCACAAGGTCATTGTCAATTGCAGATGATGGTGGTGTAATTTTCCAGAATAAATAAATTAATACGTGGTCCTCTTAGAATGAAATCAATCAAGATTTTTACATAAATATTTCTTTTGACATAATTACTGTCATTAATGAGCAATAATTTTACATTATTAAATAACTTTATTTTATTAACTTTTGACGGGTTAATAAGCAGTATGGGAAATGTCACTTTAGAACCATAATATGAGCACTCTGATTTCTTGTCTGAGATTGTTATTTATTGCCGATGTTTTCCATGACACTTCATTAAGATGGTGGCAGACATAAATAAATATCTACATATATGATAATACTTTTGAACATATCTGTGTCAGCCCTTTCATCAGACATTCAGCTTTTTGAAACAGAGCAGTGTGAGACTAGTGAATAGAAAACCTAGTCAAAACCAAGGTGAAAATAGATTTGCTTATAATAACTGGATTTCTGCAGAAATGATTGAGGAATGTTTTGTTTTGTTTCTCTTTGCTTCTATCAGTATCTTTTTTAAAGAAACAAGTTATTTATTCTTTGCCTATCACTCCAAGAAAAAACACTAACATATATGCTATATACAGAATACTATTTGTGTAACTAAAGACGAGACATCTCAGAAACATAGTTGCATACACAAAATTTTAATAGAAATTAATTTTTTTGTGTGTGTTAAATTTTAGATAACTCCACAGACAAACTAACAGTGTCTGTAGCTGATTCTATCTGACACATACACAGTAATATTTTTCCCTGCCTCAGTCAGGATTTAAATATTCCAAAATATTCCTTAACATACAACTGGACAAAGTCCTAAACAACATCATCTGAGTTAGGCATTAAGCAGTAGGGGGTTGTCTAGGTCATCTCCTGAGGTACCTTCTAACCTGAATTATTCTAGGATTTTGTGATGATGTATGATTATTCTTCTAATTGTTGCAATCCTGTATTACACTTTGATACCTGGGGGAAGTTTCATAACCTTAGAAGTAACTTACAAAACCCCTGAAATGTCATGTCCTGCCATGCCAACTATTATGATACATATTTAAGATAAATTTTCATTAGAATACATGTCCATCAGGAGATGAAATATGTTGTGTAGCTCTTTTAAAGTCAGGTTTAGTGGGGATAGGGAAAATATCATAGAATTTTAGAATGCTTTGGGTTGGAAGGGACCTATTAAGGTCATTAGTCCAACCCTCTGCAGTATGCAGGGACATCCTCAACTAGATCATGTTGCTCAGAGCCCCATCAAGCCTGACCAACTTCCTAAGGCAGAAAATAGACACCCCTACCTGAGCGGATGTAATACTAGACCTGATGGTCACAAATGCTAGTGAACTCATAAGGGACATCAGATAGGAGGCAGCCTGGGCTGCAGTGACCATGCATTAGTGCAGTTCACTGTCCTAAGGGGTATGAGGGAGATGAAAAGCAAAGTCAGGACCCTAAATTTTAGGAAAGAAAACCTCCAACATTTCAAGGAGTTAGTCAGTAAAACTCCCTGGGAAACAGTCCTTAGAGACAAGGGAACGGAGCAGAGCTGGCAGATCTTTAAGGAAGCTTTTCATAGAGTGTGAGAACTCTCGATTCCCAGCTGTAAGGAACTGGGTATGGAAGGAAAGAGACCAGCATGGCTGAGTCAAGACCTTCTGGTCAAACTAAAAGACGAGACTGCACACTCAGAGGAATCAGGGACAGAGGGAGAATACAGGGATGAGGTGAGAAAGGCCAAGATGCAGCTGGAGCTGAACTTGGCAAGAGATGCAAAGAAAAACAATAAAGGGCTTCTATAGGTATATAAACCAGAAGTGGAAGGTCAAAGAAGGCATATCCTCCCTGAGGAACAGCAATGGTGAATTAGTAACAGCAGACGAAGATAAGGCCAAGGTCCTGAACAACTTTTTTGTCTCTGTTTTCAATGGCAACTTCTCACAGCTCTCAAGTGGATGGCCTGCGAGACAGGGACCAGTGAGAAAAAGTCCCTCCCACAGTCAATGAGGACAAGGTTCATGAATACCTGAGGAACCTTAACACACACAAGTCCACAGGACCTAGTCAGATACATCCCAGAGTGCTGAAGGAATTGGCTGATGCAGTTGCAAAGCCACTGTACATAATATCTGAAAAGTCACGGCAGTCAGGTGAAGTCCTTAGTGACTGGAAGAAAGGAAACAACACACCTGCCGTGGAAAGGCAAGGCAAGGCAAGGCAAGGCAAGGCAAGGCAAGGCAAGGCAAGGCAAGGCAAGGAAAGGAAAGGAAAGGAAAGGAAA
>JANIJG010010832.1:6934-21578 GCA_024611175.1 Megaceryle torquata | reverse complement strand
AAAATGTATACCCTTACATTAAGAAAAGTATCTAAATTCATATATTATCTCTTAGAGTGTAAAAAAAAAAAAAAAAAAAAAAACCAAACCTGAATGTTGAAGTTAAAACTGACTTAATATGCCTTTTTCTTGTAGGTGGTTTTGCTTTTGTCTATGAAGCTCAAGATCTTGGAAGTGGGAAAGATTATGCTTTAAAGGTAAAATAAATTTATTTCACTACATGTTGGAGGTCTGCCTTTTTGCTTGATGCTTTAGCTTGACAGTTAATCCTTGATGTATGCCACTGAATGAGTCATTTGAAAAATCTAGAATGACAGTGGTTTGTAGCACACTGTACCTGTATTTGGAATAGTTGTTCCTGTTAGGACCCCGCACTGAGATGCCAAAGATGAGAGTTGCTCTGTTAGATACTACTGCTGTTTGTCTTTATTTGGTCTAGAAATTCATGACCCTGCTCCAAGTATTTTTTCTGGCTGGTTAGAAAGAGTCTTTCCTAGCTATCTGAAGTGAGGAATATTTTTGCTTTTTAGGAGCAGATTTAGCCTATCAGTTAGCCTACCTTTGTACTTTCAGAGTAAGTATTAAAAATAATGCTTTAACTCATTGAGCAACATTCTGTGTGGCACTTCTCAGAGACAGTACTTCAGATTCTTATTTTCTGAAGGCTGTAATAATAATGTAACAGCTGAAAAGCTGAAGTATTAGGGAAGGGACAATACAGTGAAGTAATCTACTTTGTCATATTTCGCTTCAAAAAACTCATGTTATTTTGGAGTACGGATGTTCTGTGGCTGTACCAGTATGAAGCCATCTGTCCTGGGGAGAAATTGAAAAGGGTAGTGGTATGAGAGGTGGGAGAGGTAAGAAGGCGTTACACTGCCAGTAATTATTTGTTCTGCTTTTTCTACATCCTGCAGTAAAAAAACATGTGACCAAACACACATGTGTGTTCAAAGTGTCATGTAGAAGTAGCCCCGTTTAAAAATAACGGGTAAAAGCTGAACCATTACTGCACTTCCTCTGTTTTGTAAAATTGGTACAGTAACAAATGTTCAGATTCATTCTAGTCAAATGTTGACTCTGAATCCAAGCGATTTTGGAAATAGTAGTACTTGATTTTGCTGCTGATTTCTCAGCTGCCATTGAGAAAGTTCGGCTAAATACTCTGCGGAAGATCTGGAATGTGTTGAATATTGTTCCTATAGATTTGAGGCAGAAGATGAAGCTTGTCAGTGCACAGTGTAGTAGCTGGGAAACTTTAGGGGTTCTTTATGCAACAGCAGATTGTCAAGGCAGTTACTTTACTGCGTGTCAAAAGTTACAACTCTTCAGTTGTCACTAAACGTGAGCAGTGCAGGTAGCTGGAAAACTTGAGTGTTACATTTATGGCAGTATGTCCAAACGTACAATAAGCCTGCTTTGTTTACTGTCCCATCACAGTTCCTTAAGTTTTTGACTGTAAATTATCCCTTGTGTTCTGGGGGAAAAAGATAAATTTGTGCGCTTTTTTCGGTAGATTTTAATAATTATATCTTCTCAATTATTCTGTTTTCTGACAGCGGTTGTTGTCTAATGAAGAAGAAAAGAACAAAGCCATTATTCAGGAAGTTTGTTTTATGGTATCCTTTTCTGGAACATTTTTTTAATTATTTAATGGCCTGATATGAAACATTTCTGAGAAACAGTGGACTGCTCTAAAGATTCAGTTCTTTCCATGCTGTGCACTCCTTAAGAGGATTGACATTCTAAGGAAGGTTCCTGGTTTGTAATGAATCTGGCACCAATATCCAACAAGTTCAGTTCCCCAAAAATTGCAGGAATTAGTGAGTGCAGGTGGAGGCTTTGTCATGCACTTTGTCTAGCAAGCAGTGAAATTCCTATTCTTGCAGTCTTGTGACGATGATCAAGAGACCTTTTGATAATTCAGATGATACTTAAGTCTTGAATAGACTTCCCTCACATGCATTGGATTTATTGCCTTTTTGACTACTCAAAACTTTGAATTTACTCCTTGTTTCTTAATTTCTGCTTCAGATGCATCTGGCTGTAAAAGTAATACTGAATATTAAAGAAGGAATTTTAGTAGAATACATGTATCGGAAACTTAAGCAGATGTTTCTCAGTGGTGTTCCTGCCCTTTTCTCTTCAGTGATGCTACATGGCAGGATATAATGTAGTCTCAGTGTTTTCAGTCCGTGGCTTTACTAAACTCAGGTTTTGTGCGTGAGCACCTGCTGTAAAACCCCTCAGTTTGTTTCAGGAGTCAGTGAGTAGCTGTGGTATGTTTTGTTTTCCACTCTGAGTTTTCAGCTTCATTTTGAGTTACCAGGCAAACTCACTGATCTTAAGGTAAGCTACTCAGATATTTCTTTTTATGATTACTGAATTGTTTGGCAAAATCTTACACTAAATGCTGTTCATTAGAAGTACACTTGCAAAGAACAGACTACTATAGCACTATACGTTTTCTAGCTACTCTGACTATCTTGCCAGAAGTGAAGAACTGAATGCTTTTTTTGGATGATTTGCACATCTCAGGCTTGTTAAAGTATATGTACAACATGATTGAGGCTTGACTGTTGCTACCTTTAAAAGATCTGTTGCTACCTTTAAAAGAAAGATCTAGCTGTGAAATTAAATTAACACCTACATCTATGAGGAGAAGGTTGTGGGGAAAAAAAAAAACCAAAACGTAAGATATAAAGTAGTACTTTAGATTAATTCTAATTTGGTGGATCTAAATTGCCCCTTTTTATATCTGTTGTATTTAAAATATCTTTGCTTTTTTATTTTCAGACTTGGTGAACACATATTGTAAATAGTGTGTGTTTGTCTCACAAGCACAAGTTTCAGTATATGACCAAGGTGGTGCACATCAGGGACAGGACAGACATAATGCAATGTAACTTCCACTGGCAGGAACTAAGATTGCTTACATCTTATGCCCTTTTTCAAAAAAGTTTTTTGAAATAGAAGTGAAACATGGCAAAGACTTTATAGTATGAAGAGTTATTGCTAGAGATGGTAGCATAAGTTCCTTGGGCTTTTACAACTATTTATTTTGGACTTTAGTTACTTAAAACTGAAATACAATATACTCAATACTTGCTTTGGAAAACCACTCGATACAATAGCCCTTTCTTGATAAGCCTTCTAGAGAAGCAACATAACTAAAAGGTCTTTCTGGTACTTTACTAATGTCTTGTAGTCTTTGTCAAAAGACAAAGAAGTAATTAGGCTTGTTAGAAAGTCCAGTTATCTCAGAGCCTTAATCACAAGGCTTTTTGACTGTTTTGACTTTTATTACATTACCTTCAATGGCTTCCTTTGGAGTCTGTTTATTTTCAACTGAGACATGTATTTCCCTGTTCTGCCCAGTATTTTAATTGCAGCTGTAATGCTTTCTGTAGTTTTAAGCTTAACATTTCAAATGAGATGCCTGTTATCTGCAGTATACAACAGTATCGATAAATTTGGCAGTCATCTTCCTTGAAAATATTATCTCCAGAAAAAACTTTCAGGTCATCCCAACATTGTCCAGTTCTGCTCTGCTGCGTCTATAGGAAAAGAAGAATCAGACACCGGACAGGGAGAATTTCTTCTGCTTACAGAGCTCTGTAAAGGTAAACTTTATTTCTTTTCCCAGCAGTGCACATTGATTCTGACAGCTGTTTTGCACAGGTAACTTAACATCTTAGAAACTTTAAAAGCCTCTTAAAAATAGTGTAGTTCAGTGGAGCTAGAGTTTAGTCTCATCTTTTATAGGATAAATATAATGTTCTTCCAGACGACAGATCATCCTCAGCTTAAATACGGGATAATCATGAAGATTTGGAATCAGTCAAAGGAAGCAAAAGGAGGAATAGTTCCTTAGAGCATCATTTCCTTTAGCATTGTAAGCAGTGTGGACCTGCCATTTCCAGAATATCCATCTAATATTACAACTCAAGGCTGTAAATATTTGATGAGAACAGTGTTTGTCTGTTTCTGTCAAGCTTTCAGAATTTGTGGCGTTCTGTGTGTGATTTCTCTGATTTCCTGCAGGACAGCTGGTGGAATTCTTGAAGAAGGTAGAATTCAAAGGACCTATCTCCTGTGACACAGTTTTGAAGATCTTTTATCAGACTTGCAGAGCAGTGCAGCATATGCATAAACAGAAGCCTCCTATTATCCATAGAGATTTAAAGGTGTGTTACAGTGTTTCTGTGTATTGGCTGATTTTTATAAAGGGAAGGGAGCCTGTCAGGCTGGATCAGTGTTAAGACTGTTGATCAAAAACACTGAACACTTTTGAGTGTAGTGCTTACCTGTCTTGCCTTGCCAAGACTGCTGGATGTCAGCGAAGGTAATTGCTGAAATACCTTGCATCTTTTCAAACATCTTTCCCTTGTGCTTGTGGCTGGTACTACGTGTAATCTGTGTACAAGCTGACAAAAGTGTGTCATGGTTTGCTGATTATAGCAAGTATATATATGTAGTTTGCTTTTGAAAAAATAACTGGTTATGACTTGTGATTTGCAGTTTTGGGGTGAGCAGGTTTTCTAAATAGAAGTAAAGAAAATAGATGAGATAAAACTTTGAATGATAGAGCAGGTAATGTTGGATTTTCTATGAAAGATTATGTAGCTTTTGAGACTGTCTAGTAAACAGTTTGAGCGAACAAGTTGCGTTGTAGTTTAGGGCTTGTTTGTAACTTGAATTTTAAAATTTGGTAGGTGTAATTCATTATCTATTTTGTTTTTTAATTTTTCATTCTGTTAGTCTTTACCAAGGTGCTATAAGGTTATGCTCTAAAAAGTGTTGTCCTCTTAGAAACTTTGGAGATTTGAAAGTACATCATCTGTGTTTTAATTTTGTAATTTCAAGGCAGGAGTTCACCTTTTACTTGTGTGCTGTATGTTAGCTGAAGGAGCCCTAATCATCTGTGTGATTTTTTTTTTTGCTGTGCTACAAATACATTTGAATGTAGTAACAGTAGGAGGTGGTCTTTGTTGAACATGAACAAAATAAGAGAAAGAAGACTCTTATTCCCGAAACAGTGTCTGAACTTCACGTCTGTTTCCTGATTGATGTGGTATCAGCTGAATATACATAAAAAAAGAAAATTTTATTTGTAAGCATGAACCCAAATCACTTTGGGCAAATGAAACCACTTCTGAAAAGTAAATGTGTGCCAGCTGTTTTCATCACAGCTTTGATGTTGGGCACTAATGTAACTCCTTCACACAAGAATTTTGATGAAGGAGCACTCCTTTTTCCTCAGTACCATTGAAGCAGACTTCTAGGTCATGCCAAAGAAATTTTGATAATTTGGGATAAAACTTTCTTGGTGTTACTTTCTAGAATAAGATCTTTTATTCTTCAGTGAAATTTCTCTATACCAGTCCCTAGAAAAGCTTGTAGAAAAGATCCATCTCTTCTCTGAAAAATGGGTTAAAAAAATTTACAAATAAATACACAATTTCTTACATAGCCAGCTCCATAGAAGTTGAGCTAATACTATAATTCAAGATCAGTTTTTCCTGTCAAGTAATGTAAGTTCCTGACAGAATATATGGCAAAAAGCAGGAGTTTGGTTTCATGTTACAGGGGCTGCAAAGCAAGATTAGATAATTGTGCTACAGTAGGCAGAGATCTTACTACAATTAGGAGTCAAATAGGGATCACTTTGGAGCCACCCTTTCCAGAAGGTCAGCAGCATAAAAAAATTGTAGGTCAGGGTTTTGAGCCACCCTCAAATGAGACCTGAAATGCTGGTGTAGCTTTTGAGAAGGGGTGTAGTAGAAAGCAGTCCTAACAGGTTTTGCTCAGTTTTGACTAAAACTGTAACTGTCGCAAACTTCTACAGGATGGCTTAAAAACAAGTTCAACCTCATAGTGGTGGCTGTTTCTGTCCTGGTGTGATTTCCTTCTCTTGCTTGTCAGTGTAGTACCACCTTTGTTCCTGAACCACTTTGGACAAAGCTTGCATTTAAAATGTGTGTCCAGCACTATAAGAACCCACCTAGAGTGCTAGAAGCTCTAGTCTAGATAGAGGGCAATTTGTAAAATAGCAGTGCTTCTCTGATATATTGTCTGAATTTTATCTCTTTGGGGTTTGCTATGCAGTGCACAGCCAGTTTGCATAACATAGGTCCTGTTAACATAGGAACCTGTTAAAATCTGAGTAATCTTCTTGAATGTTTTTTATTATTAACAACCTCTATCAAAGCATGAAGAACAGAACATAAGTGCATAGAAGCTTGATCTCTGGTCTTACAGTGACCATTTTTAATTTGCAAATTTAATTTGACACCTAATGCCCACCCTTCTTACTGTACACAGAGATAAGCAGAGTTTATCCAAAAGGGAAGGGAATCCAAATTGCTCATTGAGATCAATGCTCTAACCAAATCATTAATTATAAGATTGTTTTAACTGCAGAGTAGTCAGTCTTATGGTGGAAGAAGTTGGAAGGGCATGTGTAAGGGAGGCTAGCAGGATCTTCTGAAAACGGAGGTTTTATAGAAGGAAGTCCAGAGGTGATGTGGTTTCATAAGGAAAAGGGATGACAATCTAGTTATCTCAAGTGTGGTCTTGTAACATTACTGATAGTGTACTAATAATTGGAACAGGCTGCCCAGAGAGGGCTGTGGAGTCTCCTTCTCTAGAGGCTTTCAAAAGCCACCTGGATCTGTTCCTATGTGGCCTGCCCCAGGTGATCCTGCTGTGGCAGGGGGGGTTGGATTCAATGATCTCTGGAGGACCCTTCCAACCCCTAACATTCTATGATATGCCTCAACTTTTTCACCTTTTCTGACTTAATACAGAGATAGGTATTTTCTTTTTCAGCCCTTTTGTGATTGGGACCCTGCAGTACTTTGCCCCTTACCTACTTGCAGCCCTTCCTTAAGTTTCTTCCCTATTTCAGTTGGCAATTCAGGAAGTCTGGATTTTTAGAAAGAAGTGGGAGGTGATGAACTATTCAGATGGTACATGCTCCTCAAGTAGCTGGTTTCTGTCTCTGCACAGGGTCACAGCTGCCTCTTTCTGAGTGTTCTGCAGTAGCCTGCTTCTGTACTAGTACCTTCCTGGTTTGGGTCTACAGCACTCCTAACCTTCTCTCCACTGCAGTTAAGCTAACAGTGTTGAGTTTTATGAATGAAAACATTTGGATTCCAAGATAATGCTTCTGCAAGTAGTTCTCTGAAAAACTGACCTCTTCTTGGGCACTAATGAAATTATTTTTCTCTCTCTTTTTTTTTTTTTTTTTTTTTCCTGGAGTTTATTTCCGGTTCTCTTAAATGCTTCCTGCTCATAGTGGTTTTGGTGCTTGCTTTAAAAAAAAAGGCTCTATCTACAATACTGTCTGAAATCTTCGTGTTCCTGTAAACAACCTTCTGTGCAGAAGTGAATATTTTTATATGTATGCAGAAGTGAACTGATGTTCAAAAGCATGTGTGTTAATGTACAGAAAACAGATATCTTTATAATTCTACCTCTTTTTGAAGGTGGAAAACTTGCTTATTAGTAACCAAGGGACGATTAAACTTTGTGACTTCGGTAGTGCTACAACTATAGCTTACTATCCTGACTACAACTGGTCTGCACAAAAGAGAGCACTGGTTGAAGAAGAGGTGAGACTATTTTAATGTGATTAATATTGTTATCAACAGTGGATTCATTAACTGCTATGATTAATTTGATATTTATTTGTGGGACTTCTAAGACAACTGAAGATTGTTTTGGTTGTAAAGCTGTGGTTTGGTATTTGTGTTGCCAGAGTTCAAACAGTGTCTGCAGTTAGACTCTTGGCTCAGTTCTATAGCTGCATATACAAGTACTGCTTAAACTTGAGCAGTGTTCATGATGCAGTCTGGTGTGAAGATAATTACTAGAGCTTCCTCTAATGGAGCTCCTAACAGGAAGTAAGAAAAAATGGTTGTGCCAAAGTGATTTCCACCTTCTCATCTGGTTATCTCAGTTGAAGGAAGTGGCAAGTCTGCTCAGGAGAATTTGAATAGGCAGTATGGTAGTGTGTCTAGGACTACAGCAACAGTGTCAAGCACGCAGTATGTTTCTGCATAGTGCATTTGTTCTCTGTTGAGATTAATGCTGGTAGAGCTAATGTGATAAATCAACCTGGACTCAAGACTTATAAGTATGGAGAAATACAGTAATGATGAAAACTTATGTGCAGCTTCTGCTATCATGAGTTTCTGTAAGGTTCCCCTGTTTTGGAGTCCATTGTCCTTGGAAAGCAGTCCATTGTTTTTTGGAGAAAAGATAATGTTGTACCACTGTCTCATAGTCTATGCAGAAGGGTGGTAGAAAAGGTCTCTTCAGGGAACCTTGTGAACATAGCTTAATTCTTGGGATGTGTCTTCATTGTCATTAAGTATGAAGAGGAAGTAAGAAATATGTACTGGAGCATGAATTCACTTACTGATTTATTGTTGATTTTCTGTATGTGTGTCCATATTCCTTTTTACCTCATGTAGAACAGACATTGTACTTCATGTGCTTTGCAGTTTTGGAAGAGCTCTTGAATATCAAAATGTCACTTATTTGAGTACTACCGTCTTTATCTGGCATTACATCAAAGCTGTTGTGCCTATTGCACATGCATGTGCAACATTCAGTTGATGGCTTCTCCCTTGACAAGTATTTCTGAAATGAATTTTCAAAGTGAGAATGCTGTCCATTTTAGATGGAGAGCTGTTTCCTTGGTGGAATAAGAGCTTATTATTTAAGTTTCTGTTTCAAGAATTTGTCTTCTGCAGATCACAAGGAATACAACGCCAATGTACAGGACACCAGAGATGATAGACTTGTATTCAAATTTTCCAATTGGTGAAAAACAGGACATTTGGGTAAGAAACTTACCTTTTGCTGTATCATAGCTGCTTATGTCGTAATGAAACTGATTTTGCAGTCTTCATGGTAAATTATTGATTAAATAAATAAAAGCACCAAATAAACATAGGATAGCCTGTCTTTTGTCAAATTAAACTTAAATAGTATGAACTGTGTATCAAGGTTCTCTCCCAGATCTAGATTGAGTTCCACTGTCAGAGGCAATGCTGAACTTGTTTGACATTCAGTAGAACTGTTGTGGAGCTTGCCACCACAGAGCCAGAATACTTTCAGTTCTTGGATTTGAATTCTTGGCTTTCATGCTTTGCCATGAATGCAGTCTTGGGTGGCCTGTTGCCGAGTTCAAAATGATTGCATCTAAGTATTGCATCTAGATAAAATAATACTGACAGCAAGGGTGAGAATGATGCAGGGTACATTCATTCTTTGTACAGAAAGCATGATAAATTGTTAACATTCACTAAAAAAAAACCAAAACAAAACACCAACCCAAAACCTGTAGCCAGAGTTAAAGGTTTCATTTGTACCTTTTTCAGTTGTGCAATACTGTAATGGTACTGAGGTACTGCCCAATTACTTTGTGCTTAGGGACATGCTTGATGAGATGTTTTTTACAGAAGCAAGTGTGAAGCTGTTCAGCTGTTACTGGTATTGGCAGTGAGTCAAAAGACAAATTTAGAAAATGTAATACTGGTGCTTTAAAAGTTTTTGTAATTTCAGAACTTCATTCAATTTCATGTTTTAGTTACAAGATGTTGTGGAGGCTCTTATTCGTTTCTACAGCTGTTGGTGGTTTTCCTTCTGGCATATGAATAAACACCAAAAAATCCTCTCTTTCTGAACATTTGGTCACTTCACATGTGTTAAATGCTGTCAGTCTGAGCCAAGATTACATCCAGGTAAACACAAAGCTCGAAAAGCATTTAACAAAAGCCTCACTCAAAAGACAGTTGCATTTTATTTTTTGTTTAGAATAACTGTATTCATATTAACATGGTGGTTGTCTCCTGCTATGTCTTTGGAAAAATCCGTTCCATTTACCAGTACTTCACTGGAACATGTTCTGTGTTTTCCTTTACACCCTGGATTCAGGGAAAACATGCAGAGTATTTGTCAATAGCATGTAGGACTGTCTTGTGGTTTGTGGTTAGGATAAACAAAACTGTTTTCTGAAGAACGAAGGTAGGATGAGTAACACTCATGGTTGTGGTCTGTCTGAGCTTAAAACCATAAAGGATATAGAAATGTCATGCTTAGAACAGCAGCATAAGTGAAACATTAGCTATCAACCCCATAGACTCCACAATGGGAATCCTATTAGTGATTGATTTTAAGACCGGAGGTTCTTAGGCTTAGCAAACTGCTTTCTCTACGTTTTCTACTTAAGTCTAGAGATCGTCAGGAGAAAAAAAAAAACACTAAACCCTAATACCCATAGTTCCTTTTTTTTTTGTGTGTGTGTGAATTAATATGATTTCCTGAACTGAAATTTAGCTGAATTCCACTGAAATGAGAGGCTTTACCTTGGTATAAAGATTTTTCTGTACCGAGATTATCTTTCGGCTTGAAGACTCTTCATACACTCCCACTCTTAAAAATTTGTGAAAAAGCAAGAGGGTGAGAGCTTTGGAATATGCCTGTTATAGAGTAAATTTCAAAGTTGGTTTCTCCTTGCCAATATCTGGTGAGAAGTCCTTCTGGTTGGTTCAAGACTCTTGCAGGTTTTAATTATATGAGATGACTGATGTCTTTAGATTTTGGTGACTTTATTATGCTGCTTTTTTACTTGCTGGCATGAGTGCTTAGATTCTTAGATTCAGGCAGCTTCTGCAGAGGGACTGTCTGCAGCTTTGGGGCAACATCTTGGGGAAATGGACTCTTCTGTTAAATGTATTGATACCGAGGCAATGTGGGTGGTGTTGGCTTTGAGGAAGTGCCTTGCTGCAAGTGGAATTGCCTTTTAGCCAAATTGAATCACAACTGGTGTTTAAAATATTTGAAATCTTAGTACTGTAACAGTGATAGAAGTAAAGCAGAGGGAATGAAAAACATTCCCTAACAATTAAAGCAAAGATGAAATCTAAGTGACCTCTTCACTTCCTCTGTGACTTCTTGAAGGACAGGATGAAGATTTGAAATAAAACATATTAAACAAGTTCAGTGTTTCAAGGCTACTCATTTTTATATCTTGTGAAATTCCTAAAAATGATTTATTGTAATGATTGACAGTGGGATTGAGTGCACCCTTGGCAAATTTGTTGACTTTGTTGACAGCACCAAGCTGTGTGGTGCAGTCTACACGGTGGAGGGAAGGGATGCCATCCAGAAGGACATTGACAGGCTTGAGAGGTGGGCCCATGCAAACCTCATGAAGTTCAAGAAGGCCAAGTGCAAAGTCCTGCATCTGTGTCAGGGCAATCCCGAGCATAAATACAGGCTGGGGGATGATGTGATTGAGAGCCATATCCTGGGCTGCATCAAGAAAATTGTGGCCAGCATGTTGAGAGATGATTCTGCCCCTCTACCCCACTCTTGTGAGAACCTCACCTGGACTATTAAGTTCAGCTTTGAGGCCCCTAGTGTAAGAAGTACATGGACCTCCTTCAGCAGGTCCAGAGGAGGGCTACAAGGGTGATCAGGGAGCTGGAACACCTTCCCTAAGAGGACAGGCTGAGAGAGTTGAGGTTGTTTAACCTGGAGAAGAAAAGACTCGAGGGAGACCTTATAGCAACCTTCCACTGTTTCAAGGGGACCTACAGGAAAGATGGAAGGGACTCTGTCAGGGAATGTAATGATAGGACAAGTTAACAGTTTTAAACTGAAAGAGGGTAGATTTAGATATTAGAAAGAAATTCTTTACTAGAGAATGGTGAGACACTGGAACAGGTTGCTCAGATAAATTGTGGATGCCCCCTCCCAGGAAGTGTTCAAGGCCATGTTGGAAGGGGCTTTGAGCATCCTGATCTGGTGGAGGGTGTCCCTGTCAGTTTCAGCTGGGTTTGGAGCTATATGGTCTTTAATGTTCCTTCCAACCCAAACTATTCTATGATTCCATTATTTAAAAAAATACAGGAATAGGAGAATCCCTGAACTTGAAAACTTCCATGAAAAAAAAAATAAAAATCCCACAAACCTATTTTAATAGCAGTATTGCTGCTTGGAGCTCTCTAATTGACGTGCTAAACAAAGGAATGTTTCACTAAGTATTCTGTCCTCAAAGAAACACCAAGACTATATCTGAAGGTGTGTGAAGCTGATATCTAAAGCACTGGGAATATATAGAGAGTTGCATGAGTGAGACCTTGATTGAAGCCTGCCATTTGCAAGCAGTATTAGGAAGCTTGATAATTTCATAGTCTAAAATTCTGCTTTAAAGAAATTTGATTCATTGTCTGAATTAAAGTCAGCACAAACAAGAACTAGTGAATGGGTTCATGTATCAGAAAACTTGTATTTATAAACTTTTTCATTCTGTGGTAAGTTTTACACAAAGAAGGTGGCTGCTGCAGAGATCCTTTTGCCCATGTCTGTGGGGACCTTCCAGCTTTCTGTAGGACCGTCACAGGATATGAGAGTTTGTAGAGGTACAGGATAATGTGTTCCTTTATCCTTGCATCAATATCCTTGTATAAAGTAGCAACACTTTTTGTCTGAGTGGCAGAGGGGGAAGAGGACAGAAGTGTGCCATGATCTGTCTGCTCCTGTACCTGTCAGGGGTTGCAGCAGTCAAAGATGGGAGAACTACCAGTTGAAGCAGCCATCCGCCTTGCCGTAGGCAGCCCCTTCCTGGAGCTATCCCAGCCTCATGCCAAAGTTTCTATTCCATGCATCTCTGAGGGACAGGAGACACCCATCCTGGGCCAAAAAATGCTGGCAACCACCAGCATTCTGCCTACTCGCATGGTCCCAGAGCCAGTAGCTCGGTCCCAGTGTCCCCAGCAAAAAAGGGTACAGATCTGCCTTTGCCTATGGCTTTGGGAAGCTTCTATATCTCTGTAAGATCAGCATGGGGTAAGGGTTGATATCTTAACGGTACTGTAGACTGTTGGCAACTTACCAGCTCAGTGACAGAGGAGGATAGGAGTGTGCTGTGGTCTGATTGTTTCCCTGTCCAGAAGTCCAACTGTAGCACAAAACAGCTACTCTCCATCACCATGGACAGTCCCTGCCTCCCTGCCCATGCTCATCTGCCAGACTGACCCAGCACAGTCCTTTATACTCATCCTGGGATGGTGGTGTCACCAACTGCTACTACCAATGTTGTAACTGCTGTGAATCCACCATGATGCCCGTGTACTGTTTGTTGGGTTAAAAATTGTAAGGATAGCTGGGCCCAAAAAGTTGTGAATGGAGTTAAATCCAGTTGGTGGCCATTGAAAAGTGATGTTCCCCAGGGCTCAGTATGGCGGGCAGTTCTGTTTAATATCTTAATGATGATGAGGAGATTGAGGGCACCCTCAGTAAGTTTGCAGATGACTCCAAGTTGAGTGGCAGTGTTGATAAGCTTGAGGGTAGGAACACTCTATAGAGGGATCTTGACAGGCTGGATTGATGGGTTGAAGCCAATAGTGTGAGGTTCAACAAGGCCAAGTACCAGGGCCTGCACTTAGGTCACAGCAACCCTATCCAATGCTACAGGCTTGGGGAAGAATGACTGGAAAGCTGCCTGGCAGAAAAGGACTTCGGGGTGGGGGTTGACAGCTGTCTGAACGTGAGTCAGCACTGTGCCAAAAAGGACAACAGCATCCTGGTTTGTACTGGAAATAGTGCGGCCAGAAGAAATAAGGAAGTGATTGTCCCCCTGTACTTGGTACTGGTGATGCTACACCTTGAATACTGTGTTCAGTGTTAGGCCCTTACTACGAGAAGGACCTTGAGGTGATGGAGTGTGCCCAAAGAAGGGCAATGAAGCTGGTGAAGGATCTAGAGCACAGATCTTATGAGGAGTGGCTGAGGGAACTAGGGTTGTTTAGTCTGGAGAAAAGGAGGCTGAGGTGAGACCATACCACTCTGAAATGAGGTTGTAGCAGGGTGGGTGTTGGTTTCTTCACCCAAGTAACAGATGATAGGATGGGAAGAATTTGCCTCAAGTTGTACTAGGGGAGGTTTAGATTTGACACAAAAAATAATGTCTTCAATGAAAGGGTTTTTCGAACTCTGGAACAGGCTGCTCAGGAAGGTGGTTGTTAAATGACATACAGATATGGTTCTTGGTTACATGGTTTAATGGTGGACTTGGCAGTATTAGGTTAATAGTTGGAGTCAATAATCATCCAACCTAAATATGATTCTATGGAATATTTCTGCCTTTATCTCTGTGTAGGCTCTGGGCTGTATCCTGTATTTGCTGTGCTTTAGGCAACACCCATTTGAAGATGGAGCTAAACTTCGCATAGTCAATGGGAAATACGTCATCCCACAAAACGACACTCGCTATTCTGTGTTTCATGATCTCATTCGTAAGTTTACAATGTTACTTAATTTGGTGCCTTTACATATAGGTCTTATTGCTGGCAGCATTGTATTACTGATAGTAAAATGTTACTGATGTGATGGTGGAAAAAGGTTAACTGCAAGAACTTCTTTTTCTAATAAAATTGTAATCCATTATCAAAAACCCTGGAAATTTATGTGAAACTTTTGGGGCTTGTGCTGTTGCCTGTCTTTCTTAGGATCTGAATGAGTTCACAGGAACACCTGTGTTTTCATCTGTGGCTTGTGTGTGGGTTTTGGTTGTTTGTTGGATTTTGTTTGTTTGTTTGTTTGTGTTTTTGTTGTTGTTTTGATT
>JANIJG010010831.1:36493-48299 GCA_024611175.1 Megaceryle torquata | reverse complement strand
TAGAAAGTTAGTAAGGTGGGTTTTTTTACCACTGAACCCACTTTAGTACTGCAAACGAGGCCACCAGTGACATTTTTCCAGGTGAAAATGGACTGAGACAGCCAAATTATTTCCAGTAGGCCACAGAATAATGCTTCTATCACAGTAAATCTTGCTCTCTGTTGAGCTGGCGTGGAAAGACTTCATCTCCTCTTAGCATTTGCTCTTTGTAATATCATGGGCAAAACTGGGGGAGGCTGGACCACAGCTCTCCAGAAAGGAGTGACTGCGTTTGGGGTGAAAAGTCAGACCAAAATAAACTGGGTGGTGATTTAGTTTTGTCTCGATAGTTTTACATCTTTCAGGTGTTTTGCTTTAAGGTAATATTTTGATGGGGTAGGTTTTTGCCGGTCTGTTTTTTTTGGCTTGTGAACTCCCTCCCCAGAGCTGTGAGACACAATGCCCCGGCGTCAGCTATTGGGATCAATTTAGCCATCATTACTAGATAACGCTGTCAGCCCGTTTGAGATACGTATTTGTTTAATAGTTAATGTTCTGTACCAAATATAGAGGGTGGGGAGAAGTCAAACTGTAGTGAATGCTCTGCTTATTTTATATCCACTATAACTATTTTTGTCCATGAAAATTGGCTTAATTATATCAATGGAATGTTTCTTTTTCAATTCTGTATGCAATTAGTCCATCTTGCTGGCTGCAATTTATTTTAATAAAAAAATAAACCAGTGGCGTGTTCAGTTCCTCATCCCCTGGGGACAAATGCGATTGGTGTGTTTAATTTCATTAACTACAATGCGGCCTACTGGAAAAATGTATAAAATCAGCTTTATACAGCTTAAACACTGGCATTTGAAACAAATCATTACTGCATTAGCTGTCACACTGGTAACTCTAGAATCCAAGACAAAAATATTATAGCTGTTTTTATAACCCTCTGCAAATACACTGTTAAAATAATTTGTAATCATTTTTTAAACATGCCCCGATGTTTTCAGTTAAAATATCTTATCACCACCGAAGAAGGCTGGCTATTCATTATCGCATGGATGTTTTATTGAATGATTCATAGGTTGCTTCCCCCTGCAGAAAATCCACGCCTGTCTGTCTGAAGCTTCCCGGTTGAAGATGGACTGTTAGTATGGAGTGAAACACACTTCCCTGGGTATTTTTTTCAGCTGATTTTGCTTGTGCTGGTTTGCAAGCTGGTTTTGGTAAAGCAAGTGCAAGGAACAGTTTTTCTAAGTAGAGGGGAAAAAAACCAAACCCCAAACACCTTAGTGTTTTCTCGGTGCAGACTAAGAACTTGATGAAATTCATCATCATTCCAAACGCCACCTCCCCTTCTAGTAGCTTTTCTTTACCTGTCACCCGGTGTGCAACATCATCCTAAAGTAGCTCTGAGTGTTTCTTTGCCCTTCTGAGGGTGGCAGGGAAGGAGGGAAGGGCGCGTGCACCCCTCTTTGGGGTGTGTTCCTGAAGAGGTGGCTGTTCTGGTTCCGTGGGGCTGTAGCAAGGGCCAGATGCAGCCTGTCCCCAGCAACGCCGAGCTGCCTGGGGCCCAGTGCGGCTCTAACCCGAACTGGGGGGGAAGAGCTGGGCACTTTGTCCAGTTCACAGCTAGATTTCCTGCACTTCCCTGGACGAGGGGGGATACCGTGATTTAGCCCCAGAAATGAGTGGTTTTGTTAGTGTGTCTCTGATCTGTAAGTGTGCACAGTGCTGGTTCAGGGTGTGTGTGTAATCGGCGGGTAATGTTGAGCAGAACACATCACATGTGCCTAATTCTCTTCTGTGAAAACTGAGGTTAAACTGGCAACATTCAGGACTCTCTCTCTCTCTCTCTCTTTTTTTTTTTTTTTTTTTTAAAATGAGAGGCCAGATCCTCAACTCATGTAAATCAGTCTCAACATCAGTGAAACTAATTTTCACCAGCTGAGGACATGGCCCAAGAGATTTTGTGCCTATGTGCATAAAATATACAAATATTGGTATGTAGCTGGTTTACAGGGGTTCATTTTTAGCATCTGCAGATCAATATCTGATGGAGAAATGTAGCTTGTTTATTTGTTTTGGGTTTGTTTGTTTGCTTTTTTTTCTTAGGGAATGATCAACTATATATCCTCAGCATATTTTAGACAGATTGTTATTTTCTGAAGTGGCACAGACTTCCTTTCCAAAGAAGTAATATACAGAAGATGAGCCACGTTGGACACAAGCCATCTGTTCCCTTGTGTGTGCTGTGCTTGCTTTCCCCCCGGCCTCCTTTCCACTGCTGTCATAAACAGTCGTTAATTTTCTTTTCCATATCTTCAACTTTATAGCAGCGGTGTTTTGGTAGGAGTGATATCGAGTTATTGGTTTATTGGTATTGGGGGGGGAAATCAGCCTTATTTCCTACTTGATATAAAATCACTTCAGGGGGAATAAAGAAGCCAATTGTGGTTTCCCTCCTCAGGCTGAGGAAGCACCTGGGTCTGGAGGAAGGTGGAGGCAGCACCGGTGAACCGTGTACGAGGGTGGGAATGGGACTATGACTGCATTTTGGTTCCTTGCTCCAGAGAGCCCAGCCCTGCTCCTGGGCACTGCGGGATGTGAGGGGAAACTATGGGAGGAGGGAAGAAGGGAGAGCATTTTCCCTCATCGCTGTGTAAACCTTGCTCGCAGAGCAGCTTTACCTGAGGCTTAGGAGCAGGACTAGGAGCAGCTCTACACGCAGAACTGGCCTTCAGCAGAAGAGCTATATTTAGCACGTGGATTTATTCTCTCAGCCCAGTGTCATTGTGTTTTCAGCATGTGAGTCGTTGGCTGTAGGGAAATATGGAAACTTGGATGGGAAGTTTTGCTCAGAACATGGAAAAGTTGTAGAACTGAGCAGTGGTGGAGCTGGGGGTGGGGTCCTGTGCTGCTGCCATTGAAGCCAAAAAACCTCCAAACCTGGAGCATATTGAACCAATGTTACCTGATCACAGACTGGTGGGAGGTGCAGAAAAAGCATGAATTGTGGTGGGTTTTTTCTTTTTTTTTTTTTTTTTTCCTCCTAGGCTGATAAACTAACTTGACCAGCTTAAGCAAATAATTTACCCTCATCTACTTCATGTGTGAGAGGGGAGGGATATGCAATACCTGCCTGTGTGATTTCTGGATAAACGTCTCGTTAACGATCTTTGTGTTTGTTCCAACTCCCACTGAGGTCGTTGGGACTTTTTTGTTGAATTCACTGGATCAGATTTTTTTTTTTCTTTTGCAAGCTTCAGATTTGGCTAAAAAACTTTTATTCCATCTCAGATACTTATATATATATAAAAAGCTTTTGTTTACATGTAGTCTGGCATTTTCTTTCCTTTCTGGATAGTATTTAGTGGTTTTTATTTCACAGTGAATGGACCTTTTGGGCTCAATCATGTAAATTAATTTTTAAACGTCTGTGCTTGAAGTTCATGTAGTATAAAATTGCTTTACCTTTTTTTTTCCTGTTTATAGAAACAGACTGGTTTCATTTTATTACATAAATGTGAAATAAAGAACATGCCCAACTTACAAGTGTTCTTATATTTTATTTTAGAATTATCACATAGGAATAAAATAAATTTAAATCCCTACATGGCACAATAGTTATATTTAAAAAGCAGTTGATACCTCATGGAGAACTTTGAAAAGCCCTCTGCTCAGAAGCAGTTCTGCTCATATATCCCATATATAATGAATAAAACCCAGATTTTTGCTATTTTGGGAGTTCTGAAATTCTCCCTGCTAGTATTTATCCAGTTAAGTATTTAACCAGATAAAGTTTGGAACAGAACTTGGTCTTTGTCTTCTGTGATAGTCTCTACTAATGAGTGATTTTTGGTACCAGCAGCTGATGGTAAGACTCTGGGAAATCCATGTTAAGTCCCGGATGTGTCCTTAAGGAGATGCCTGAAGAGCAACTGATGCTTCCTCAGCCTTTTGGAGATGGGTGGGTTTTTTCTTCTGTGCAGTTAAGGTCCTTTAGGTAAATTCTAGTGCTTCTGCAAATAGTTTGTCATCTGGGGTTTGTGATTATTTTAAACAAAAAAAAGCATGTTCTGGTGAAGCCAAATAGGTCTCAACCTGTTAAGTACGCCTCAGAAAACTCACTTCTGGATTCCCTGTAGCTGGTCAGACAAGCAGGTGGATGATACAGATGTTCAAGGCCTACATGTTTCAAAGTGTGTACTTAATTTTCTCTTTACACTTATGTATTGCTCTTTAACTCGCCTTTCAGACAAAACAGCATTTTTCTGTAGTTCTTCAGTTAATGTGTAGATCTCCAAGCCCTGAAAGAACAGAGGCTTGGCGCAGTATCACACACGGAGCCTCCAGCCATAACCAGAAAGTTTCTTGTATGATCCAGGTGTCAATATTGGGTTTTTATTTTGTAATAGCACTGTCTGTTCCAGTGGATCAGGAAAAGGAGCCCACGTTTAACACCTATAAATATATTTTTACCCAATTGATAGTAACTGTTTGGTGTGGAGTTTTTTGTTTGTGTTTTTTGTTGCTGTTGATGTTGGTTTTGTTTTGGTTTTGTTTGTTTGTTTTTGTGGGTTTTTTTGTTGGTTTGGTTTTTTGTTGTTGTTTTGGTTGAGTGGTTTTTGGTTGGGTTGGTTTTTTTCCTGTTTTTAAGTATCATTTTTTTATCAGTATGTGAAATAAGTCTTGAGTCATGAACCAGAGAAAGGTCCTGCTGCAGAATAAATTCCACTGAGCATGTCTTCTGTGTGTCTATGGCTGTGCTATCTGGGTGTCTTACATGATACTGGTGCATTTCGCTTCACCACCTGCTTGTCTCCCCTGGGGAAGCCGAGGTTCTCACAGGGCAGTAACTCAGCTCGAATCATCGCGCAGCTGGAGACTGGACACAGCTCAGGGAGCTCTTCACACCGTTTGTATCTAGAGCCTTCCCTGGCATGTACTGAGGAAGCCAGGACTTTAACCACTGGGGCGGGGGAGAGAAGGAAATGCAACCTATGGAAGATTTCTGGAGTGTTGTTTTAGTTTGGAACCTTCCTCTGGGGCCTAACAGGGCAAACTGAGATTCGCATCTAACTCCAGACCACCATGAAATATGAATTATGAAGGATGTTTGCCTTTAAGCTTGTATAGCTGGTCTTGGTTTTAAAGGAGCCTTCCCTGTATCTGCACATTTACTCACAAAAAGCAGCATGGCAAGCTGGCTGCTCAGAGCCTGGAGCCTGCTGAGGTTCATGGTAGTCTTTCAGTTGGATTTGCTGGACTTTGGAGCAGGCCCTCAAGGCACTGAACTCTTGGGGACATCTATGCTATTTGCATGTAAAGATTTATTTTTTTTTCTTATATCTGAGTTTGCATGTAATGCTCGTTAATGATTAGCTACTAAGGGTCTGGTATAAGATATACCTATTTCCACGAAAGAAATCAGCCATGCCTTTGTCTTTACTTCTAAAGTCCTTTTCCTGATGTGACCTGGCTTCTAAAATATAGCTAAACAAATGTGGTTTTTCAACCTGTAATTTGAAGAGCTATATGCTCGATTCTTCTCAAAGAGCCCAGAGGAATGTGTACCTACTGCTCCTTCAGAATCCTGGCCTGAGTGGGATAATCCCACCCCACAGTCACCTTTCAGTAACTGAAGACTCAAGACACAGCTTTGAGAACTTCCCTGCCTCTCTCTCTAGTTCACAGTCACAAGCTGTAACTATGTAAGGGATATTCTTCTTGTCGATAATGACAGATTCTAAATCTTCCTTCTTAGTTCTTTCAGTGAAACTACATCATACATGTTTGAAATGAGAATCCCTGAAAACGCAGACAAATATCTACCTACTGATCCATCTATCTAGAGACTGAATATTGGAAGAGTGGTCATTTAGCTCAATCTTGTGCCTCGGTGCTTATATTAGAAAAAAAAGAGGCACTCTGGAAAAATTACTGAATTCTCCTTGCAGTGTCAGGTTCCAAGATAATGATGTGTCTGTGTGTGAAAATATTAAATTGCAATAACATGCAGAGTGAGTGGCTTTCTGAATGGGGTATTCAGTTCACAGCTTGGACTATGCATAAAGCTAGTGAGTGACAGAATACAAATGGTGTCATAAAGCATCAGGGGAATTTACAGCCAGCCTCAATCTTTTTGATCTATATTCTATCTATGGAGCCCTCTCAATCGATCTATCTTTAGTTAATGAAACAGTTAAACATATTTAATTATTTATCACTGTTTAATGTCAAGAGTTATCAAAACAGATTGTTTCCCCCCCACACACTTAAAATTTAGAGTTCTTCTAATACCTTTATGTACTAAAGTCTGGGATGTTTCCTGGCCAGATATAATGCTTTCAAATGCATCTCTGTAGATGTTTTTAAATCGCAGTTGTTTGGTGAAAGCAGAGCCTGAGCTCATGCTTTCTGTCTAACTTTTGCTTGTTTCTTGCACAAGTTGCTTCTATTCTTCACAGAAAAAAAAAAAAACCAAAAAAACAGGGAAATGAGAATTCAGTTTCACTTGAGAAATGAAATAGAAGGGGACAGTTCTTGGAGGGTCTAAGTTGACAATAACAAAGAGCCAAGTTGAAAAATCTTTCTAGAAGCGAGCCTGCTATGACCATCCTCTTTGTGCCTGGAAATCAGCGCCAGCAGGCTTTAGAGAGCTCCTTTAATGACTGCGTCTAAAGATTAAGCGTGCCACGTGTTCTTGTAGCTTCCCACTGTCCGGGTCTTCTCACATGTGGATGGATGTATATAAACTAGTTTGTACAAGCTCTCCAAACAGAGCCTTGAAGCTGCTGCCCCTTCGTGCTGTCAGGTGCAGGTCACACAGATAACCTGTGGCTGCTCTGCCTTAGAGGAGGGAATTTCAGCATTGCAACCCTCCCAGGACTGCTGCCCCACCTCCCCTGTCCCCCAGCAGAGGTGTTAATCGTCACCCTCCGAAGGCTGTGGTGAGCTGCTAAAAGCCCCTGTTTGTTACTGAATCTCATCTGCTAATTCTGGGCTGGAGGTAGGTGTTTGGGATCCCCCTCTGCCATACCACCTGGGTCTTCTACTGGCTGCTTTGACAAGAAATCACTCTTTCTTCTCTACCTAAGCGCTCTCTTTACCAGTGGTTTTAAATTGCTTTCCACTCCTGACAGACTACCCTCGTTCAAAGAGAAATGTGGAGGAGGTGGATGGTTCCAGTAAGTATTAGGAGTCCATTACCAGAGGACTGGATCCTGTTGGGATCTCTCGGGAGACACCCCTCCTTGTCCCACCAAACAGAGTCTGGCATTGTGAGCGGAAAGGGCAGGGGGATAAAGGAATCCAGCCTCGCTTTCCTCGGACAAAGAAACCTCAATACTTGTATTCATCGGAAAATGGAATAATACTTCTGGGTTTGCTTTGAAAGCCACAGCCAGTGGCTACTTCAGGCGCTGCGGATGGTTTCTGCATGAGGACAAGCGTTCTTCCAGGGGAGAGGGCTTTACACGTGAAAAGAGATTAAAGGCACCTCTGTGCCAACGTCTTAAACATTTTGGGGCTTACAAGAAGTACCGATGTTTCCGTACAGTCACGTGCCAGGCAGGAATAACCCCCGCGGCGCTGCTGCGTGGCACCGCTCACCACACAGAGCTGTGGGAAGCCACCTGGCCTGCTAGAAATCACTGTTTTCAGTACCGTAGGCCAAAAATTCACTATGCAGCTAGATTAGTGCATTTGATTTTATGTTTACAGCTAAGGAAGAGCAGAATTTTAATGCAAGGTGTCAGAGCCAAAAGAGAAGATTTTATTATCTAAAGTAGACAATGAAGCCCTTCAGAGAGGGTTTTCTGCAGGTAGTTTAATGATGGGTGTTGTAGATCAATGGACTTGAGTTTAAGATGAGGAATCCCCATTTTCCCTTGGGATGGGAGTTGCTGGGACAATGTCTCTAATGAAATATCCCTGTTGGGTGAACTAGGCAGGATGTTTTGATGGCTACAGTCTTAATTCTGGTCCTGAACTCTTCAGCAAATGTCTTTCGGAGCAAGTGGCATTATTTACAAGGGTAAAGTTATGCTCGGAGAGAAACATTTGTGTAACGAAGCCTGAGCTTATGGTCCTCTGTTTTCCCACTTGCCTACTTCTGGCTCTCAAAAGACTAGGCAGAATAAAGATAAGGGAGGGAACGCAGAAAAAGGCTATTTTATGTACACATTTTTTCTCTGCATTACATAGGCTTATTTTACAAAACTTTCTCACTCCCCTTTTTTTTATCTGACTTCCAAAATCTATTGCTCATTTGTGTTTTAAGCAGTGTAGTGCCAGGAAGCACTGACCATCTTTAAATGCAACTGAAATTGTTGTGATCTTAGACCCTCCGAAACTGGGCTTGGGAGAGGGGGGTTTGTTCTTGCTGCTAACTGCAGTTAAAGCTAAATAACTACACATCTGAAAACCAAACTCCATTTTTGAAATGTGTGAGCTAGATCACTCGGATCAAAGCGAAAACATTTGTTTCTGTCCTCTAGAACTGATATTTTCATTTCTAAGCCCCTAAAAATTGCAGTAATTTTGGTTGTCATACTCAAGTTTGCACATGGAAACACGTGGTACAAGTGCAGATCCCACAGTCTGTGCTGCGCGGGGCCATGGGTGGGATTTCTCTGCTTGCATTCAGAAAAGGAAAAAAAAAATCAACAGAAATTTCTGTATCCTTGTGAGAGAGAGACTGTGCTTCAGATTCCTTTCAGACTACAGCCACTACTTCAGTGGGTCAAATTTCCTTTTAGTTCCATCTCTTGGAAGCAAGAACTGGCACTTGTTGAGACAAACACTTCAAGAATATTATTATTCCTCCACCTTTCCCTCCCCTGGTGAAATAGAAATACTTGGATCCCTTGGTACAAGCTTTGTAGCACCCGAGCTATTAAAAGATTGGAACAATTGTTTGAGGCACCTACCTGTAGGACCCAAGTCCTTTCTGATGCCATCTGAGTTAAACGGGGTATTTTTTCCTGTCAAGCCATGGTGTCTGGAGAAGGCCGTTCCCAGGAGCTGTGTGGCACCAACAGACCTTTATTTCAGAGGTCAGTCCCGTGGACAGACCATTCCCTGGTGTAGCAGGGAGGTTATTGATAGTACTACAGATGTCTCGGTGGAAGAGAAATCAGAGTCCATAACATCATATTAAAAATATCGATAAATTATTGATTATTATTTTAGCCCAGGCTTTAAGTGCGAGTAACTGGCTTCCATAAATCACCCGATTCCTCCAGGCCTCCAGTGAAACAGAATGTCACTGTGCAGGCAGGTTTCATTTAGGAAGTGAAAACCTGGCTGCGTTTCAGAAAGTGATGAGTGAGGCTGATGTTCAATGCCAACTACTAAGGCTGACACAGGCGCAGAATCCAGATGCTTGCATTGTTTAGCTGCTGCTTCCCTGCCAAGACAGGTGACAATTTCTAAATGGTTTTGATGTTTGAGTAAAAGGTTGCTCAAAATAGGATCTTTCAGTAAACGTATTTGTAAGTCTTAACCACGCCGCGCTGACTCCCAGGGCATGGTTCCCGTAAGGACAGGGCAGTGGTGTCAGTGCTGATACCTCCTCTGGGAGGATAACGAGCTGCAAAGGCTCCCAGCGCTCACTACTCAGTCAAGGAAAGCATCTTTATTTTAAAGGTTACTTCTGAATGAGCTCTGCCTGCACAATTATTGTAGGAGCAGGCGCTGGCCAAAGGAGTTGTTGTGAGTCAAGCACTGGTATTTTAGAAATGGTCTCCTGGGCTGCTGGGGAGCTGGTTTGCACCAGGGGATAAACAGACAACACCTAAATGGCCTTGGAGGAGGGGGACAGCTGGAATGACATGAAAGACCAGCTTGAAAAGGTGAAACTTGTTGTAAGGGAAACGAACTCTTGAGTTATTTGGCGGTTGCAGAAAAAGCCCAAATCCTATTCTTACACCTTGAACTACACACTGTAAAGATAGGTGAGAGGAGAAGCTAGAATTAAAATGAATATATGGCTAAAATGAGATGAGATCTTTCTCACTTTGGGAACAAATCCATTGTGTGGTGGGTTTTTATGTGTTTTGTTTGCTTTAAGGTGTGTTGTGCTTTTCCTTGTGTCATCCAAAATAGCTGTTAAGATCTGAATTACTTCAATGTTAGTAAATATTAATTCTAAGGTATTATTCAGTGTTAAACTTTGAAACACACACATTTAGTTGTGAAAACTTATGTACAGCAGGGGAAACATTTGTTAAAAGATAAAGTAATCTCACCATTTACCCAGAAGTCAGATATTTATTCCTGTTATTCCTCGGTTTCATTTCTTGCTTCTTCATTGCAAGAATGTCTGTCATCTGCTGCTTCCCCTCTAGGAGAGGGAAAGTGCTCTATTATTGCCCCTATGTGCCCTGATTGATTTTTATTAAAGCCCTGTAACCGAGAATCACTTGGCTACGTGCTGATTTGCTACAAACAGGACAAAAATCCCCAAAACCCCAGCGCTGCGTGAGGGATTCCCAGCACAGGTTTTTGTAGGCCGGATGGGCTGGGGTAGTTTGGAGGAATCCCCAGTCCCTGGCAGTCGTCGGAAGCAAATGCCAAAGCTTTTGAAGTCTCCCCATTTACATGCGGCATGAGTTTCCCATTTGATTAAACAAATGATGCTTTGCTTAATTTGTCTATGTTGGCTATTTTTATGAAATATGCACTTAATTAAGTAAGAGAAATACAGAAACATGTTTATTCTCAAGATTTATGCGAAAAATGAGAACCCCACTGAAATTTCCAGTAGTGAAGCAATTAAGTAATGGAATTCCACAGTATAAACATAGTATAATTCAACTATAAAACCGATGTCTAAGTAATGTTAATGAGCTGACTTGAAGCTGCAAAAGCTGGAAAAGTTCACGGTTACAGATGAACATCGAATTTATTCAGAATTATAACTGAGATAAAGTTAGTTTGCATGAGAAATAGTCTGCACTCCTGGCCCAGACTCTGTCCTGGGTACAACGTGTCAAGCAAAACATCAGCTAAATGTTGGGGGAGTGAAGCTGGTCGGGGCCGTCTCTAGTTTTGTTCGTGTAGCTCTGATCTGTAACAGGATTGTTAGACAAATTATAATTTGCTCAATTAAACGGTGTTTGCTGAGAGAGATAAGGGAACAGCAGCTCTGTGAAGAAAACAGATTTACAGTTTTACAAGGCTTCCTATACATTACCAGTTCCAAGGAGCAAACAAGTCATTGATTTCTTGTTGGAAGTTTGCATATACAACAGTCCACCAAAAAAAAAAAAAATAGTGCCCCCTCCAGAAAACAAAAGCTAAAACTCTGATTCTCCATCAGAGCCCCCAGATAACCTCTCCGTGGCTGCACTGACAGTTTGCAAAATTTGCAGTTGCTTGTTTAAATAAATATTTTTCGCAGTAACTACTTAAATATTCTATTTGCTGAAATGTAACGCAGAGCCCGAGAGCCATAAATCAGCACTGGTGTATGCGGAGGAGGCTCAAACCAAGCTGCTACTTGAGCAAGGTTCCAGTGTGAAAATTGACAATTTATTGTATATTTTTTTAAAATTCAAACCTGAACTTTGAATTTATGCTGAAATCTGGCAAATGTTGGAACAAATCTTCTAGCCAGCAATTTTAATCTCTGTTTTCTCTGTAATTTCCCCCTCACAACCATTGGTTTGTGATGGAGCTCTTCAGAAGCACAAAGGGAATGGCACATTTGGGGAACCAGGTTTTATTTGTACGATTTTTTTTTCCTTTGCCACTAGTTCTGACCTGATTTTTTTTTTTTTAATTGACACCCCCCCCCCCCCCCCCCCCCCTCCCTTCT